>JBBPSV010000631.1:0-15677 GCA_038093795.1 Retiboletus fuscus
ATTGTATCATATACAGTGTATACTGAGTGTATCTGAGCACCACAAGTGATATATATTGATAAATCACTTCATAAATCCCAAATCAATTCCAAAAAGTGACCAAAAATTACCAAAAAATCACCAAAAATAGTAAAAATAGTATAGTAAATAGGAGGTGGCTGTACACCGGTTGCAACCAGTTGCAACCAGTTGCCTGACCATCAGAAAATCAGGCAACTGCAACTGGTCAACTTTACAAAACCAGGCAACCCGCAACTGCAGTCCAGTTGCAATCAGTTGCGGTCCAGTCCAGTTGCCAGTTGCCATACCAGTTGCCAACTGGACTTCGAAACACTAAATACAAAGAAGTCTTTGCCGAAGAAGTAGCCAATGTCCTCCCCCCATCTCACCCCTATGACCATGCCATCAACCTCTGAGATGATTTCGTACCCTGCATCACCAAAGTCTACCCCTTCTCAGTTGACGAACAACTAGCCACTGATAAATTCATCGATGAGAACCTAGCTTTGGGCAAAATTTCCTCCTCAAAGTCCCCCCAGGCTTCTCCCTTCTTCTTCATCAAAAAGAAGGCACAACCTGGACAGAAACCCAGCCTCCGTCCCTGCCAGGATTACTGACGTCTGAACAAACAAACTGTTCGCAACACTTACCCCCTTCCCCTCCTCCAGGATTTCATGGACTGGATCAGAGGAGCTAAAGTGTTCACAAAGATGGATGTGCGATGGGGGTACAACAATGTTAGAATCAAAGAGGGAGATCAATGGAAGGCAGCCTTCATCACACATCATGGCCTGTTCAAACCAAATGTTATATTTTTTGGATTAACCAATTCCCCTCCCACCTTCCAACAATTCATGAATGACTCATTCTGGGACCTCATCGCAGAAGGATGGCTAGTCATTTATATGGATGTCCTCCTTATCTTCTCCCCTGACCAGAAAACCCACACCGAGTGAACCCACCAGGTACTGCAGCGAATGGAGGAGCTCCATCTCCACCTGAAACCAGAGAAATGCTTCTTTGACTGGGACAAGATAGAGTACTTAGGGATGATAATCTGTCCTGATGAAATTGCCATGGATCCCACCAAGTTAAACAGAATAGCCCATTGGCCTACCCCCACTTCTGTGACAGAAGTCCGATTGTTCTTGGGTTTTGCCAACTTTTACTGCAGATTCATCCCTGATTACTTGACCATAGCCCGACCTTTCATCGACCTTACCAAAAAGACCACCACCTGGTCCTGGGGAGACTCATGCCAATCCGCATTCAACCTCCTCAAAGAACAATTTGCATCCAAACCTGTTCTCAGAGTCCTGGATCTCTCTGCTCCCTTCACCATCTCCACAGACACTTCCCTCTATGCCTCCAAAGGAATCCTCCTACAAGCTGACGTCGACAGAGAATGGCACCCCTGCTCGTACCTCTCCCAGAGTTTCGATTCTACCCAACGAAACTATGATATCCATGACTGAGAACTTCTCACGGTGCTTCGAGCGCTCAAAGCCTGATCCCACTACTTGCGAGGATCCCTTCATCAGGTTCAAGTGTTCACCAATCACAAGAACCTCACCTACTTCTGCGAACCCCACACCTTGAATCAGCGACAAGCCCGTTGGCTGCTAGATTTAGCAGACTTTGACCTCAAGTTGATCCATGTACCTGGATCGCAACTCTCTGCCCCCGATGCCCTCTCTCGACATGCAAACCATTTCCCGACTCATACACAGGATAATGCCCTCGTCACATTACTTCCTCCATCCCTCTTTGTCAATGTCATTGACGTTGCCCTCTCTATGAAGATCCATTTGGCCTCCGCAGCCAATCCATTCGCCCTTACCTCCCTTCAAGCCATCAATGAAAACATCCCCTCTGCATTCTGTTCTAGGCTTTTGGACTGGCAAAACCATGAAGGGGTACTCACATACCAGGACTAAGTATATGTCCCTCCAGATGGAGATCTCCGAAGGGAGATCCTGCAGAGATGTCATGACCACGAGACTGCCGGCCACCCTGGTTACCTCAAAACCCACCAATTAGTCATGGCCGAATTTTGGTGGCCTGGCCTTGCATCCTTTGTCCGAAACTATGTAGAAGGATGTGCCACTTGCCAACAATACAAGGCCAACACTCATCCTAGCATTCCCCCCCTGACTCCCATTGCCATTTCTGCATCGCATCCCTTCCAAGATATCTCTGTCGACTTGATCACTGATCTCCCCACCTCTGATGGTAAAGATACTATCATTGTCTGGGTGGACCGTGCCTTTAAAGGGGCAATATTCTGCCCAACCACCAAATCTGCTTCCATAGCTGATGTCGCCTCCCTCTATTTCCATAAGGTTTACTGCCGCTTCAGCCTTTTTGATCAGGTCATTTCCGATAGGGGTTCCCAATTCGCCTCAGCGTTTGCCAAGGAAATGGGGAGAATCCTGAATTACGATCTCCGCCTCTCCACCGCATATCATCTGCAAACTGATGGGCAAACAGAACGTACGAATCAGGAGCTCGAAACCTACCTCTGGATTTTCTATGGTGACAACTCCACCTCTTGGATGGAATTCTTGACCTTCGCCGAATTTGCTCATAATCACTGCCCCCACTCCGTCACCAACCAATCCCCATTCTTTCTCCAAATGGGATATGAACCAAAACCCCTTTCCTCCATTCTTGCATCCTCTAAACTCCTGGCAGTCGAACTCTGCCTCTCTCAACTCACCAAAGCTAGGGACAAAGCCCAAGCTGCCCACAAGCTTGCCAGAGCCATCATGGCCTCCTGGACTAGATGGAACTTCAAACCCTTTACCCTAGGAGATAAGGTATGGCTAGAAGCAAGGAATCTCCATCGCCTTCAGAAGGACCCAAAGTTCCTCCCATGACAAGAAGGACCATTTGAAATCACCAAGGTTCTTTTCCTGCTCACCTACTGCTTACGCCTCCCTAGAACCTGGAGAATCCACCCTGTTTTCCACACCTCCCTTCTCTCCCCTGCCAAGGAAACCCTTGTTCATGGCCCTAGCTTCCCAAAACCCCCTCCTGACCATGTCAGCCCTGAAGAAGAGTATCTTGTGGACCATATCCTTCATCATCAAGGCCCTCCTACCCAACGGCAGTTCCTGATCCACTGGAAAGGGTATTCAGCTGAGGATGACTCCTGGGAACCCGAGTGGAATCTGAAGAATTCCAAACTCCTCCTCATCACTTATAAAAAGCGTCATCCTAAGGACTTCCCCCCTCAGTCTGCTTAACAACTCTCCAACCACAACACCATGCCCTGCTCCGATGCCCCAGAAATCGTCCTTCCTGTCCTTCCCCGCAGCTCTGCTCCACTGCCTTCCAAATCTTCTTACGATTCTGTCCTTGATTCTGTTACTTCTCTCATCGTCTCCAACAATTCTGATGGAGGAGTTTTCCTCAGCCCAACTTCTTGCCCTAGCCTTTCTTCTTCTCATTCTCTGTCTCCTAGCATCTCAGATATTCCTTCTACTTCTTCCTACACTATGCCTCCTTCCATTTTAAACCCCCACTCCATGATCGTAGATGATACCTCGTCCCTTGCCTCCCATGTCACCACCCCTGGTTGGGGAAGCCGCCCTGCCATTTCCATCCCCAAGATCACCAAACCCCCTATTCGTCTCACCGCCTACCTCGGTACCATAGAGTCCATAGACCTCCCAGAACACGCTCATTGGATACGGTCCAACCTCCCCACAGAGGCCCAGTCCTGCACTCTCCTCTGCTTCATCCGGGACCCCAGGTACGCTGTCCCTATTGGGTTGCATCTTGACTATGGATCAGCACTCCACTCCCTCTACCTTGCCACCCTCCAAGTGGCCCGCATCACTTCCATTGTATGGGCTCCCTCTACCAATGCTCACACCACCATCTGGGATTACTCCCTCTCCCATATCCAGATGGAGATGGAGACCAACCTTGTCCTAGCATTCTACCAACTCAGTATGCTCGAGTTCATGGAGGACCTGGACCGTTACCTCTGGGACCTCACCCGCTATACCCATCTCAGGTCGACCTTGGCATCTACCCCCTCAGCCTCCTTCTCCCCTTTGAATTCTGAGGAACTCAATGTCATAGAACGGATTGAAGCCCGGTGGACTGGCAACTTTGGCAACACCCCCCTTTTACCTTCCCACCCTCGCTTTCACAAGGCCTGCTTCGCATGTCATCGCCTTGGTCATCAGCATGTCCAATGTGGGGCATATCAATGCCTGATTTGCCTCTGTTTCCATTGAAGAACAACAAACCCGGCTCCTATGGAGAAGTCCAGGTAGTATCAAAGGTGAGGGGTGCGATGGGTTCGTCCCCAAAGAGGGTTCAAGGTGGAGGTGAAGTGCCAGAAGGGAATGGTCCAGGAGGAAGGATATTCCGGACATGTGTCCAGAGAAGAGAGCGATAGTCCGGTAGTGAGAATGGTAGTCCGATGGTAGATACAATAGTCTGGACACGTGAGTCCGAGGGGAGAGCGATGTGGAAGACAGCAGAGACGATGACAGCGATGAGTACGTGCGTGCGTGCATGCGTGGAGAGGATCCTTTGATCCTCAGAAGTTGAAAAGTGTATTTGAAAACCAAAGGTACAAGACTTTATAGTCCAGGCATTTCCCAGGACTGTCAGGGATAAGGAACACAAACTCTAACTATAAAACGAAGCGAAGGCGATGACAAACAGTAGCGATAAATGATGACGACGAATGAAAGGGGTAACGATAACTACTTGTAAGTGGTATGAAAGGAGACCGACGAAGACCAAATGAAAGGACTAATAGACCAGACTGGACTAACCAAGGACTAAGAGACCAGGTGAGGAAGGACAGACCGGACTAGGTAGACGATGCCCAGATGGAGTGTACACGACGAGGGATAGTCTGTAGGATGTGGTGGATCAATGGAATATAACACTAGAGATGTACGAGTCTCTACACCGTCCTGGCCACTCTCAATGACAGTGCCCTCTGTGCTGCACTCCTCTGCCACCCTCGTCCTCTACCTCTCCCACCTCCTCTCACTCATCGCATCCCTCCTCACCCCACTGCTTCTATCATGGACCCTGCTGCTCCTGTGGTACTAGGCGCATGGTCCCCAGCTGCCCTCACCACTGCTCCCACTCTCCAGGCTTGGACCAGGGAGTGGACAATGACATCTGGGACGACACGGACTTCACCAACATGACCAGCTCTCCAGCTATGGGGGCATGTGACTTGTAAAGAGTCTGCAATGGTGTCTTGACCCTTGTGGGGGGGTAATGTTACGTTTTCTTTTCCTTTTGCTCCCCTTTTGCTACACTCCACTTTATGCCTATCTCTTTTGCCTGGTACTTACTCGTCTCACTGTTCGAGCCCCACTTGATGATCCCCTTTTACCATCGTATTACTCATATGTTCTCTGACGTTCCATCAACTTCAATGCCACGTATGCGCTGACTCACCCTTGTTCCTCAGCATTCCACCTAGTTCTCTTACTTTACCATGGCTCGTCTATTTAAACCGTAGCACTCAACCTGTAACACCAAGCTTGATCTTCTCAATACTACAAGTTACTGCAGACCTTGTCTGATCCCAGTCTCAACCCTTGTCCACCCTTCGCTTCCACAGCAGGGTAGCCCTCTAGTAGTCCCATGGCTAGAGGTCCTTGACATCATCTAAGCTTCCAACAACCCAAGTCCACTTGACTCCCTGCAATAACGCCAAGCCCTTGGCAAAGCGTAACACTGAGCCCTGGCCTCTCGACCGAACCCTATGCCAGACCCTCAGTAGGATCACTCACATATCCCTGGATATCTCCTATCTGAGTTCCATCATTGACAATGGTGTATGCACCTTTCCTTAGCTTTAGCCTTTCTTAGAACCTTGCCTCATGCATCCCTTCTATTACCACCGAAAACGATGCTTCTCTTGCTTAGCCAAGATCATTGATTGACAGGACGCTTCCTGATTGACAGATCCGCAGCGCATATGACTCAATTCATTAATCATTCATTGAGTCATACTTCATCATTTCCTTTAGAGATGTGTACCCCTCATCCATTCAGCACATCTCCTTCACTTAGCCATACCACAGCTGGTTCCCTTACTTAGATACCCAGTCTGTGCGCACTCTTAACCCCTATATAATAGGTGCTCCATAGTCCTCAATACCTTAGCTTAGTCTACCTGATTCACCTGGTTCTACCTTGTATCCTCCGAATCATAGACACCCCAGTAATTCCAACGCCTTTCCTAGACTCTCATCTGAAGGCCGTCACAACCCTCGACCCAACCACCTACCATGTAGCCTTAGAACGTGAGAACTCATCTTCTTGCGCCTCCACTCATCTCTAGTAGTCCACTACCCGGACTACTATAGCCCGAGTCCTAGAAGGCGGTTTCCCCTCAGGTCTATGCGCGACCCTGCCTGGGCCACATGTAACAGGAAGAGAGTGAGCAGGATGTGGTCTTAGGTCACTGCCCTCTCAGTGTGTGGATGCAATAGCCCAGAAATGTCATTGAGTGGGATGTACACTGGCACTGGCCAGTTGGTGTCTGATGCAGATGGATTGGAGAGGGAGTGACTAGGATAGGAATCTATTTTTTCATCTTGATGAGAATCGTGTTGAGGATAGTAGTATGTTGTTGTTGAATAGGACTTGTCATAATGACTCATGTTGTATATAGGCTCATATTGCTCAAGACCATGCTAAGCCAAGTTATGGTTGTTGGACACCAAGTGAGATCCATGACCAACATCACTGTATGCCTTCAGCATTGTTAGCCATTGCTGATCAGACTCATGAATTAAGCACTCACCACTGTTTCCCAGGTTGTGCTAGAATCCATGCTTGACATTGCCATGATGGTGTATCCCAGATGGTAGACTCATTTCTCCTGCAGTGCCAGCACAGGCCCAGCATGCCCAAAGCCCACTGGCACCAATAATAGGTTACAACAAAATAATAAATTGATTTTTAAAATTTCTACATTCCATATATTATACATATAGAAGTCACATTAACCATTGCTGGCACATCCAGATACCTAGATTTAAAACAAACGATAAGTCTCTATTCACAATCAGAAATTTGATAGAATATACCTGCTATTCATCCTTACTCTCATCAATGTCCATGCTATTATCTTGGTTCGATCTGATGTGTTCATCATTGGCATTGTGGATTGGTGAGCCACTGGGGAGGTTGTGCAGAGTTTGCATAGTAGCTCCCATCCCCAGCTGGAATTGCACCTTGTCCTCAAGCTAATCTAGCTGAGTGTTGGCAGTATCGAAGGACATGAGTTCTTCATTATAGACTTCATGACTGAATGCCATGAAGTCTTTGGCATCATCACATCCTTCAGCACTGGATTCCTTGTATTCTTTGTGGTCCCAGTCATGTACAAGGCTTGCAAGCTTGGCATAATGCTCAGCTTCCTTGAGTTCCCAGGTAGAGGTCATTGCTTGATAGTGTCTAGTCTCCTGAGCAGCATGCTTCATCAAGCAGCCTCTTGCAGCTCCTGGTCCAACAAGCACTTAATGCCATCTGCAAAGAGTAGTTTCCCCTGCAAAGCCATGAGGTAGGATATCAAAATTAGTCATGTATGAATACCTGTTTCACATCTCTGTGAGTAATATTGGTACCAGTCCCCCCTCTCAGGGATTTTGCTGTGAAGCATAGCTCCAAGGCCTCTGCTGTGCTTGGCCTGTGATAGGGTAGGAATCTACCATTCATTCATCTTGCAAGAAGTATAATCTTGCACTTGGCCTTCATAGGAGGACTGGTGCTGTCAGATGTGTTCCCAGAACTAGTGAGGGGTGATGATGGAGTGACACTTAATAGAGGTGGGCTTGAGGGATGTTGCCTGTTGCATGGAGAGGATCCAATGAGTTTGCCAGGGCTATATTGTACTGGTGTCAGAGTGGTAGGTCATTCAGTTTGAATCATGATAATTGGTGGTTTGATAGCAATGGGACAACAACAGTTGGAGTTTGAAGGATTTGAAGAATTCTCACAGATTGAGCACCACAGCTCAGTTGCTCCACCTCCTTCAAGTCATGGCTGTACCACTGGAACTGGCCCATATTTTGGAAATCCCTCAATATCCTGAAGGGTTTGTATCAGACATTCTCACTGCCATTCTCACTTATGAGTTGGGCCACAGGTATCAGTGTCCAAATGCAAGTTGTGAAACATGCTTTGAGACCCATGATGTGTTGGTGTAGCATCTCAATTTGAGCAGTTCATGCTATCCATCTGTGTTGTTTCAACACTCAAGAACTCAATCTACTTCTTCAGCTTCATCTTGTCTTGATGGAAGAGCTAGGTACCATAGAACATCAGGTTATACTTTCAGGTGTGATTTAAACACATTCAAGCAAATAGACAATGGACCCTTCAAGAAAGAATGAGATATCAACTTGTACTATCCATTTCAATCCCAAGGGGAGTGGTCATTGGCCAAGTTTCTTGCAAAGAATCTGATACAAGCTCAGATAAGGCAATTTCTTGCATTACATTGGGTATGCCATTTTTTGCCTCAATGTTTTAAATGTACACTGATTCATTCCAGTTCTATGATAACCCATGGCTATCCTTTAATTCCAAAGAATTGTTGGGATGGATAGACACCCTCCCTAGTGGGCCTAAGTGGCATAGCATGGTTGTTGAAGTAGAAGGCTACCAAATGGCAGATCCAATACACCTTATTTGGTGCTGAAGAACAACAAACCTGGCTCCTATGGAGAAGACCAGATAGTATGAAAAGGTGAGGGGTGCAATGGGTTCATCCCCAAAGAGGGTTCAAGGCAGAGGTGAAGTGCCAGAGAGAGAAGGTCCAAGAGGGAGGATATTCTGGACATGTGTCCAGAGAAGGAAACAGTAGTCTGGTGGTGGGAACAGTAGTCCAAGGGTAGGTACGATAGTCTGGACACATGAGTCTGATGAGAGAGTGATATGGAAGGTGGCAGAGACAATGATAGTGATGGGTACATGCATGTGTGAAAAGGATCCTTTGATCCTCAGAAGTCAAAAGATATATTTGAAAACAAGAGTACAAGGCTTTATAGTCCAGGCATTTCCCAGGACTGTCAGGAACAAGGAACATGAACTATAATGAAGCAAAGGCAATGACAATGGTAGCAATAAGTGATGATGACAAATGAAGGGAGTAAAAATAACTACTTGTAAATGGTATGAAAGGTGACCTGTGAAGACTGGGACAAAAGGACTAGTAGACTGGACTGGACTAATGAAGAACTGTAAGACCGAGTGAGGAAGGATGGACTGGACTAGGTAAATGATGATTGGATGGAGTGTACATGATGATGGACAATCTGTAGGATGTGGTGAAATCATGGAATATGATACTAGAGATGTACAAGTCTCTACAGCACAATGCAGAGGAAGTTGTGGTGTTCTTGTTTGGGAATCCCATCTTCAGTGCTGACATGATATTTGACCCTATCCTTGCCATGAATGGACTTGGATGGGAGTACAGCAAATGGTTCTCTGCACACAAAGCCCATTGTATTCAAGTATGTTCTATACTATAACCACATGGATGCTAAACAGATCATTTTCATTTAGGATTGCCTTCTGGAGGGTGCGATAATTGTACCAATTCTTGCTGTGTCTGACAAGACTCCCATCACAAGAATGACAGGAGGATTGGAAATGCACCCACTCTTTATCAGCATAGAGAACATCCCAGGTCATGTTTATATGGTGGTCACCTCACACACATGGCAATGCATCATATTCATGCCAATACCAAAGTTCAACATCCCCTCTGCATACCAGTCAATCCTACAGTACTGTGTCTGGCACAAATATGTTGATATCATTACTGAAGGTCTGAAATGCACTGCAATGACTGAATATATCATGATGACAGAATCTAGGAGAAGGCAGAAGTTGCCCAATACTATAGTACATTAGCTAGGAATGAAAAACTAAGTGAAAAGTAACTCACCTCAGCTGCTGCCTAAGATGGGCAAAAACGACTGAGGTGCTAGTGAGTAGGGTAAGTATATATATACTATGGGCAGAGGTACACTCATATTATGTTACCAGCAATGAGCCTAAAAGAAGACTAGAAGATATAACAATGATGTTGTCAGCAGAGTCTAAAAGGTTAAGCAAATATGAAAGTCATACAACTGTAATGGTTCTGAAGGTTCCACTCTTCTGAGTCCGGAAGAGTGTGGGAAAGTTCCAGAAGTGGTTCCAGAACAGTGGAATTTGGAAGTGCTGGAACTATGTGACTTTAAGGTTGGATATTGTCACTTCCACTTGAGTGTAACCATAGTCCCATAGCTTTGACAAACTTCCAGTGTTGATCCCTCACAAGAGGCTTTGTGAGGATGTCTGCTACCATGTCTCCAGTTGGCACATAATGGACAATTGCCTCTTCCTTGCCAACTAGATCATCCTGGACAAAGTGATATTTTCGTTGGATGTGTTTGGTCCAGGCTCGGAACAGTGGATCACAGGATAGGATTATGGCTGCTTGGTTGTCACAGAACAGTTTGGTTGGCCCCTTTTGTGGATGTCCAATTTCATTGAAGAAAGTCCAAAGCCATGCAAGATGTTGCCCAGCATTGCTAAGTCCAATGTACTCAGATTCTGTGGTAGAGAGTGCAACCATACTTTGTTGTTTACTGGACCAGGAGATGACTCCATGGTTACTCAAGAATAAGAAGCTGGAAGTGGACTGGGAGTTATCAGGATCTTGTGACCATCCAGCATCAGAATATCCATGGAAGTCTAGGTCCATGGAAAGTTCTGTGCCATCAAATCTGAGTTCCATGTCCTTTGTGGCCTGTATGTATCTGAGTACACATTTGGCAGCTTCCCAATGTGCCAGTTTGGGCTTTGTACTGAAACAGCTAAGTGTCCCAACTGTTACGAGTTGACTTGGCCCTATTCGTTTCTTTTCTTTATTTTACTTAGCCTAGTCTCGATGGATTGCTATCCATCTCGTCTGGCCTCACCCAGACTACTTCCGCGCAGCATGTAGGTTGATACTCCCACGGACTGCATCTTCTTTTCATTTCCGACTAATGACCCCGCTGTCATTATCGCTTCGGGCCATTCTGGCCACTTCTTCATTTCATGATAATCTTTGATAGACAGCTGCTTCTGATTGACACTGATCGACAGATCCGCAGCGGATGTGACTTGTTTCGACTCATCCTGAGTCCTTACGCTTCCCCAAGTCACATCTCCCTTTATCCCGCATCGACCCGTCCTTTCTACGGGCTTCCATGACGTTCCATGACTCTCGTATATAAACCGTAGTCTCTACGCCTGTATGCCCTAAGCTAGAGCTACTCAATTCTACCCTTGAGATAACTTCTACGCTTGATCTCCCAAGACAGGGATAAGACTCGTCCTCCCCGGACTCATCGTACCCTTCGACGCTGAGCGTGCTCCCCATGAGCAGATACCTCGCCCGAAGGACTTTAGTCGCACCATAGCATCCAGAACGCTGGTGTTCCCTTAGTCCTAGAAACCCCCTTGAGTCTACGCTCGACCCTACCCGGGCCAAGCGTAACAAAAGCTCTAGCTTACCACGTCGCGGCTACCATCGAGTAGGCCCTCCTCCTCAGCCCGACCGCCACCGATCTCCACCTCATGGAGAGCCACAGAATCTCCGGACCCCGAGTCCTCAGCCTCAGAAACATCGGACTCAGAAGCACCCACTGAGGGCTCTGATAACCCCGACCTAGACCTCGAGCTACGCTCTCCCACAGAGGAAGCAGAATCACAAGAACTCTCTAGACTACTGTCCCACCAGCTTTCAGCCGGCGCAGTTATCCCTCGTAGCCCCACCCTGCTGTCACCGACACCGATCGCCCAGAGCGGTCATATATTCCCAGTCACGGCACCCCCAGCTCCTCAGCCCCAGACTCCTGCCATGGGAACCAAGCCCACAGAAATCCACCTAGGAGTCCCCGACGACTTCGACGGAAACCTCACGAAAGCGAAACCTTGGCTTCGCTCGGTACAACTGTACCTCTCAGTCAACGCAGAAATCTATAACGATGACGCTAGGCGAATTGCCTATGCACTCTCTTTCATGAAGAAGGGTACGGCCGCTACCTGGGCTGACACCTTCCGAGAATCCAAGATCTCCGGCGGAGGCTTCTCTCTTGGGAAGTGGTCCAACTTTGTCTCTGACTTTGAGGCCGTTTTCTCCCACTCAGAATCGGTCACCAACGCGCTCACTTGGCTAGCCACCAAGCGAATGATCCCCGGAAAGAAGGGCGAGTATTCCCCTTCTCTGGCTAACTACACTACACAGTTTAGGTCTAAGGTATCCGTCGCGGGAGTCACCGATGACTCGGTCCTCGTCTCCTATTACTCCGCAGGTATACCCGAAGACCTGATGTTCGACGTTCTCCGAATGGAGAACCCCCCTACCAAGGTAGCCGACTGGTATAAGAAGGTTGCCCTTTTTGATTCTCACCGCCACCAAGCCCGAGGGATCGCCCAACAGTATAAGAAACCCGGTGCTTCGTACGTACCCACTTACTCCAAGAAGGAAGAAAAGGACCCCGACGCCATGGATGTCGACACCGTCCGTCTTCCTCCCAAGCTCACTGAAGCCAAAAGGCAGAAGTGTTTCAAGGAAGGTCATTGCCTCCGATGCCGCCAGACCGGCCATACGGCGAAGGAGTGCAAGGTCTACGACTCGCCCAAGAACCCCAAGAAGACCCGCAAGGTGAAGAAGGACGATATGCCTGAGCTAGCTGACTGTGAAGAGGATGATGACGAAGCCGAGTCAGTAGCTAGGATTTCCTTCTCCCGCAAGGATTTTTAGAACGGAGGACCCCGTCAATGCAGACTCCTCCTAGGTGTGCCAATGTACTTGTATCTGAGACCCGCAAATCTATGCAGATCCCGGTCCAGCTTATCGTACCTGTGCACTCCCTTCAAGCCGTTGACACCTGCGCCCTGATCGACAGTGGCGCTGATATCTCTTGCATCGACTGGGGTTTCGTGCGAAAACACAAACTCCCCACCTCCCGACTACCGAAACCCATTCCAGTTCGGAACGTCGACCAATCTAGTAACTCCCACGGAGCAATCCGGTTTACCTGCACCCTCTACGCCAACACCGGAGGGATCACCCAGAAGGTTCTTTTCCATGTCATGTCTTGTGGAAGCGAGAACGTCATCCTTGGACTCCCCTGGCTGCGCTCCACCAACCCCACGATCAACTGGGCTAAGCAGACAATCGACATCCCCGAATCCTGCGACCAATCCAAGGTTCTTTTTCAGGAACACAACGTCGCTACCTCCGAACATAGCGACCGATTCAAGAGACCCAGTTTCGACTGGACCCCCCCATGACAAGTCAAGGTCAACTGCGTCGACCATGCCCAACTCTACGAATATCTAGACGAGGAATCGGAGAATGAGTTCTGTCAACGAGCTCATGACCATTATAGAATTGGCCGAATCCAACGGTGTGGATCGCGGTTCTACCCCCTAGGATCTCCGGTTATCGCCAAGATTACCTCTGCCATGCAACTCACACAAGCAGAGTTCAACAAGAAACCCGAAGTCACCCTCCCAGCGGAGTATGAGCAGTTCCGAAAGGTGTTTGAAGAACGACCAATCGGACAACTCCCACCGGAACGGACTTATGACCATGAGATTAACCTAAAAGAAGGCTTCGAGCCTAAGATCGGCAAGCTATACCCGCTATCTCCGCGGGAACGCGAAGCCACCGAAGCCTTCCTAGAAGAGAACCTCCGGTCCGGTGCTATCCGCCCCTCGAACTCACCCCAGGCCTCCCCGTTCTTCTTCATCCAGAAGAAGGAGCTTGACGCCAACGGCAATCCCAAGCTCCGCCCCTGCATGGACTACCGGAAGCTCAACAATCAGACGATTCGGGATGCGTACCCCCTACCCCGGATCGACGACCTCATCAACAAGGTACAAGATGCGAAGGTTTTCACCAAATTCGACGTCCGATGGGGTTACAACAACATCCGGATTAAGGACGGCCACCAGTGGAAAGGCGCCTTCCTTACCCACAAGGGCCTCTTCGAACCCATGGTCATGTTCTTTGGCATGACTAACTCCCCCGCTACGTTCCAACGTTTCATGAACGACTCGTTCAGGGACATGATCTCGGAAGGATGGCTCGTCATCTACATGGACGACCTCCTCATCTTCTCCCCAGACGAACAACTCCACACTGAGCGGACCAAGCAAGTTCTCCAACGGATGGAAGAACTCGACCTCCATCTCCGCCTATCTAAGTGTTCCTTCGCAGTGGATCAAGTCGAGTATCTCGGCATGATCCTATCCCCCGGAAAACTCGCCATGGACCCCGTCAAGCTTGACAGAATCACCTCCTGGCCAGCTCCGACCTCCGTCAAAGAAGTCCGGTCATTCCTCGGATTTGCCAACTATTACAGGCAATTCATCCCGGACTACTCCACCATAGCTCGCCCTCTCATTGACCTCACTAAGAAAACTCAACCCTGGCATTGGGACACCCCCCAGGAAACCGCTTTCGTCCGCCTCAAGGAGCTCTTCCTCTCCAAACCCGTTCTCAGACTTCCCGACCCCAGCGCACCGTTCGCCATCGCGACCGACGCCTCCGGCATGGCCACGGGTGGTATTCTACTCCAGACCGACGAGAACGGCGCTTGGCACCCTTGCTCCTACCTGTCCCAATCCTTCTCCCCCACTGAGAGGAACTACGACATCCACGACCGCGAGCTCCTTGCTATCATCCGCGCCCTGAAATCCTGGCAGCACCTCCTCCACGGCTCTGTCTCACCAGTTCAGGTCTTCACCGACCATAAGAATCTCACTTACTTCCACGCCCCCCAGAACCTGAACCGTCGCCAAGCCCGCTGGCTCCTAGATCTCGCGGACTTCGACTATAAGATGATCCATGTTCCCGGTTCTCTCCTTGCCGGTCCGGATGCTCTATCCCGGCGCCCCGACTTCCTCGCCCACACGCCGGACAACACCCAGACTGTCCTTCTCCCGGACTCCATCTTTGTCCGCCTCATCGACTCCGCCCTGAAGAACCACATCCAAACCACATCGAAGGAGGATCCCCTGTACCTCCAGACCCTCCAAGCCTTCGATGGGTCCATTCCCCCCGCCTTTCGCTCTCGCCTTAGCGACTGGCAACTCCATGACGGCGTCCTCACCTTCCAAGGACGCGTTTATATTCCCCCCGTCAACGACCTGTGGAAATCCATCCTGCAGCGTTGTCATGACCATGAATCTGCGGGTCACCCGGGCTTTCTTAAGACTCGGCAGCTCGTTGCGAGTGAGTTCTGGTGGCCTGGTTTGGCCCAGTACATTCGCAAGTATGTCGAGGGTTGTGCCCTTTGCCAGCAGCATAAGGTCAATACCCACCCCACGACCCCTCTGCTCACCCCCAACAAGTCCACCGCCACTCGCCCGTTCCAGCAGATCTCCTGCGACATGATCACAGATCTCCCTGAGTCCAATGGTTTCACGGCTGTCATAGTCTGGGCCGACTACGCATCTTCGAAGGGGGCTATTTTCTGCCCCACTACCAAGACTGCTACGGCAGAAGACGTTGCCGTACTCTATTTCAAAAAGGTTTACCCCAGATTCGGCCTCTACGAAAAGATTATCTCAGATCGAGGCCCGCAGTTCGCTTCTCGCTTCGCAAAAGAACTCGGTAGGCT
>JBBPSV010000632.1:0-15669 GCA_038093795.1 Retiboletus fuscus
GGTACAAGACTTTATAGTCCGGGCATTTCCCAGGACTGTCAGGGATAAAGAACACGAACTCTAACTATAAAACGAAGCGAAGGCGATGACAACAGTAGCGATAAATGATGACGATGAATGAAAGGGGTAAAGATAACTACTTATAAGTGGTATGAAAGGAGAACGATGAAGACCGAACGAAAGGACTAATAGACCGGACGGGACTAACCAAGGACTAAGAGACCAGGTGAGGAAGGACGGACCGGACTAGGTAAATGATGACTGGATGGAGTGTACACAACGATGGACAGTCTGTAGGATGTGGTGAAACGATGGGATACGACACTAGAGACGTACGAGTCTCTACATCCGTGGGGTACTTGAATACTGACTGTCCCCAGTCAGTGGTGTGGCGTGGGAAACACAGACAATGCGGGGTTTGAATACGTGGTCTTGATGCGTCAAACAGCTTGACCGCGTTGCATTGCTCCACTTCTTTCTCACTCTCTTCCATCATCATCATCCACCACCATGTCCTCCAAACAGCAGTTTGCAAGCCGGCTCGCCAACCTCCAAGTCATGACCGACATAGGCGCAATCGCACGAAGGGACACGCGCCACAAATTGAAGAATGCCACGGACCGGCTCGAAGCAGAAGCGAAGTCCTGGCCCGACAACAGGGAAGACCTCAAGGACGACATCGACTCGTGGTTGGGGAGGTTCGGGTCAGCGATGGTACGTGTCCGGTCTATTCTGGTCGCGCGCGGGTGCTAAACGAGACAGGAACAGTCTAGGATGCATGGGAGACTGCCAAGAAAGAAGGGGACGCGCTATACATTGATACTGACATGGACGACGAGATCGTAGCCGAGGTCGTCAAGGCCGAACACCAATATGCGAAGTGGATGGAGTTGAGGAATGTGCTGCCGCCCGTTGAAGAATCTGGACCGTCCATGGCGACGCAAGAGTCCGCGATGGAGACCGACGAGGTCGAGAAGAGTGTGGTGCCCGAGGTGGAGAGGGGGATGACGTCATCTGGCATCGGGTCGGTCGCTGCGTCGGTCACGTCGTCTGCATGCAAGATACGTGGTGTGCTAATGGACTTCGACGACGGACTAATGGCGGTCTAGCGAGGGCGGACTGACAAGGATGTGGATGAGGACGATGGAGCAGCCGCTCCTAAGAAGAAGACCGCAATGACGAAGGATGCGGGCCCAAAGACCGGAATGGACTACCTGCCGTGCAAGCTGTGCACCAAAGTCGGCGTCGCAAGTCAGTGCTCGAGGGGAAAGGGGATGGCATGTACCCGCTGTGGGCACCTCAAGGTCGGCTGCAGCAACTCAGGTGGTCGGAACGTGCCGAGGAGGGAGTCGATGATGGCGGTCGTACTCGAGGCGACAAAAGGTATGTGGTCCCGGACTCTGTGTAGATAGTCTGGTTTAACATCTCGTCAGCGGGGAGACCAGTCCGGCCCAAGGCTAAGGCCGGGTCTAGCAAGTGGGTCGCGTCGCCCATCAACATGGACACAGATGATGATATCGAGGAAGAGACGCCCGTCAAGACAAAGGGAAAGGGGAAGGCGGTGACGAAGAAGGCGTCCAGAAGGACCGCAGTCCAGAAGAAGTGGGACGAGCTCGCTCGGCAGCTCAATGCTGCCAACGCCCGGCTTTTCCAGATTCGGGCCAACCTCAAGGCGTTGGAGGTGGAGCAGGATGGGGTGATGGCGGAAGTGGGCAAGATAGTCGCCGAGTTGGAGGAGCTGGACGTCTAGGGTAGTCCGTCATCGTCGTCGTCTAGTCCGTCCGTGTGTGCAAGTAGTCCGTCGAATGTATCATCTGTCCGGTCTCAAAGTAAGGTGAACAAAAACGTAGTACGAACGAAAGTAAGTAAGAAAAACGATTACAAAAGGGAACGATACACGGGATACCACCCGGCTTGGCTTCGTCGGTCTTCTTTCGTCGTCTATACCTACTGGACTGTCCTTGGTCTTGTGATGGTCTTCAGTATGATGCTCGGTCTATCGTAATTAAGGTGCGTGGTGTCTCGGAACGCGTGCGAAACAAAGCGGGTACATGGGTTAGATACATGGTGAGACACGGAAGGAAGGAAACGGCATAATAGTTTGTTTTATTCGTGGTTTTGTTCTTTTTCTCTTTTTCAGTGGTATATGATATCGAGTGTCTGTGGTTCGGTTTTTAGTAATTACGAGTGTGTGCGTAGTGTCACTGGTTGAATCCCGGGGTAAAACAGAGGTTGCGATGGTCGATGCGTTGTATGATAAGACCAGTCGAGGATCAATGAAAGCGTATAAGACCGGTTTATAGTCCGGCGCAGCATCGAATGAACGTAATGATGCGAAACAAGAATAAACTTAAAATAACGAGTGAGCGATGAAGGTAAGCGATACTCCCCCCCCACAGGACTTAGCTGATGGCCTCCCGGCCATAGACTGGTAAGCGGACTAGGTCAAGTGGGATGGGAACGAAGGGATGGGAAAAGTAAATCACGTCGTGGGTGCGACGGGCGAACAAACGGTGACTGCATTCAAAAGGGGATAAGTGCGGCCGAGGAATCGTAGCAAGAGGTAAAGCGGCCGGACTGTGCATGGTGTGACGAAAGACCAGAAAGTGAGGCAAAGGACGGTCAGACCGAGTAGTAGGGTAACGAAAATGATAAACGACGTGACCGGGTAGAAAGCGATAACATCGGTCTGAGTGACATCTGTCCAAGACGAAATGATAGTATGAGTATACGGCGGTGGTGGTGAGCGAGTCCGACGTAAATCGGTCAGTGTGGGTGAAACGGTAACGGACAACAATTGTACAGTAGTATATGGCGGTAACAAAATGACAGATGATGACGATGACAGTAGTCCGGTAGAAAACGAAGACGGCGGCGATGACGACGATGGTTCGGCGGGAACGGACAAAGACCGATGACGAAGTAACGACGAAGAAGATGGGAACGACAAATGTAAAGAAGAATCCGGTAACGATAGACCGGTCGGCGAAAACGATGGTAGTAAAACTGTGACCGCGGGGTACTTGGGCATGATAGCCACCAGTGCAACAGGAACAGCTGTGGATATGGCTGTGGGGGTTACAGATGGTCATATGTCAGCAACAACGGATCCAGATGAAACAGACTGTGGTTCTGGGACCTCCCTCGGAGAGACCAAGTTCGATGACAACGACTCTAGGGGAGTCTGGACAGTAGT
This sequence comes from Retiboletus fuscus, assembly GCA_038093795.1. Classification (NCBI taxonomy): domain Eukaryota; kingdom Fungi; phylum Basidiomycota; class Agaricomycetes; order Boletales; family Boletaceae; genus Retiboletus; species Retiboletus fuscus. The sequence continues at coordinate 3,197 of JBBPSV010000632.1, forward strand.
CCGAGAGCGATCTACAGAATGGTCAACGTTCGGGACGGTCAGGGACGGGATACTATCGGCTGGATGCGTCGGCTGAGCACGTGAGGTAAAAGCTGTCTGTGAAGACTCGGCTGCGCGGATTGCGTCGACGGACGCCCGTATACAGGAGCATCCCGGTAGGTGAGGGATCGGCAATTGGTCTGGCAGGTACAGACGGCTGTTCGTGCCTCTGAGGACTTTACCAAAGCAGATGTATTCAACGGCGTGTAGGCAGTTGCGGACGAAGTGTCCCGATGCACCACAGAATGCACAGGTCTGTGAACCGTTAGCGACAGAGTTCGGGTGAGCGTTAGCAACATGTGACGATGAAAAGGATCGAAGTCTGGTAGGCGAAACAGATAGACCGGGTGGTGACGGCATTAGTCCGGATGGCGGCGGTGACAATCTTGACGGATGGAGCGTGGTCGGTGTCAGTGATCTGGACTGCAAATGGTGATCGGTCAGTATGAATTGTGCAGCAGAATAGGAGTCTGCCATTGAGGGACAGTCATCAGGATGGAAGTCTGGTCTGGTTATGGACAGACGAAAGCGGATCTGATTTGTGACGTCAGTAGGAAATGCGCTAATGAAGAGCAAATCTCGTTTGAATTTGGAAATGCGTCTGGCGGCGACGAGCGGTGCTGATATCTTGAGGAATGCGCGGTAAAATGCTCCTAGGACTTCGATAGTCCTAGTCCGGAAGTCCTGGACTATGTTCTGTAAATCGGCTTGGCTGTATCAGTCAGTAGCATCGGTTCTGGGATAGAGTGAAATGACGGCGTCAACAAATGACTTCCATACTCGGGGGATGGCGGTTGCCTCAGGTAGATGTTCCCAGGTCTCGGATTCGTCATAGTCCGCATATCTGATGGCGGCGTGGATACGATCTTTGTCAGACAGTTGGGCAAGCGAACCCAATAACTCTATATTCTGTAAAAATGATCGGATAAGTTTCGGACTGTCACTGTCGAACTTCGGTGCATTCGGTGTTCCTGGAAATGGAATCTGAAACAAGCGGTTAGCCATATCGGATTGGTGGCAGTGCTGATCAGCAGTTTCGGGTAAAGGGGCGAATGCACGAAAACGCAAGGGTGCACCAAGTGGATCAGTGTCAAGGCGGCAGTGTACGAAAAAGGAAGGTCTAAAAACGGACTGGCCGGTTATGGGTAGAACGGAATGCAGGGAAGACAGAAACGTCATGAAAAACTTCTAAAGTTTGGGATGAATGGGTAAAGCAGTCTCGGAAGGCGGGACGTCAGAAAAAGATGTGCCAAGCGGTAGTAGTAAGTCCGAAAACAGCTAAAACGGATGAGGGTCGAGTGAAGGTAAATCAAGGCTCAGATGGATTGGAAAAAGTCCCTTGGTGTCGTTACCTCGGGAGTGGATGAAGAAAAGGACTGAAAATTTTCTGGGTCACCTCTAGAACCCCCTTGTGGTGGGCTCCAGTTGTAGAAAAAAAAACCTGGCTCCTATGGAGAAGTCCAGGTAGTATGAAAGGTGAGGGGTGCGATGGGTTCGTCCCCAAAGAGGGTTCGAGGTGGAGGTGAAGGGCCAGAAGGGAATGCTCCAGGAGGAAGGATATTCCAGATGTGTGTCCAGAGAAGAGAGCGATAGTCCGGTAGCGAGAATGATAGTCCAATGGTGGATACAATAGTCCAGACACGTGAGTCCGAGGGGAGAGCGACGTGGAAGACGGCAGAGACGATGACGGCGACGAGTACGTGCGTGCGTGCGTGCATGGAGAGGATCCTTTGATCCTCCAAAGTCGAAAAGTATATTTGAAAACCAAAGGTACAAGACTTTATAGTCCGGGCATTTCCCAGGACTGTCAGGGATAAAGAACACGAACTCTAACTATAAAACGAAGCGAAGGCGATGACAATAGTAGCGATAAATGATGACAACGAATGAAAGGGATAAAGATAACTACTTATAAGTGGTATGAAAGGAGACTGACGAAGACCGAACGAAAGGACTAATAGACCGGACGGGACTAACCAAGGACTAAGAGACCAGGTGAGGAAGGACAGACCAGACTAGGTAAACGATGACCGGATGGAGTGTACACGACGATGGACAGTCTGTAGGATGTGGTGAAACGATGGGATACGACACTAGAGACGTACGAGTCTCTACAGCGCAGATCATTTCCCGAATCATGCACAAGATAATGCCCTCATCACGTTACTTCCTCCATCCCTCTTTGTCAATGTCATTGACGTAGCCCTCTCCACGAAGATCTGTTCGGCCTCCACAGCTGATCCATTCACCCTTGCCTTCCTCCAAGCTGTCGATGAAAATATCCCCTCTGTATTCTGCTCTAGGCTCTCGGATTGGCAGAACTGTGAAGAGGTACTCACATACCAGGACTGAGTATATGTTCCTCCAGATGGGGACCTCTGAAGGGAGATCCTACAGAGATGTCATGACCATGAAACCGCCGGCCACCCCAGTTACCTCAAAACCTGCCAATTAGTTGCAGCCGAATTTTGGTGGCCCAGCCTTGCATCCTTTGTTCGAAACTATGTTGAAGGATGCGCTACTTGCCAACAATGCAAGGCCAACACTCATCCTAGCATTCCCCCCCTGACTCCTATTGCCACTTCCATGTCTCATCCCTTCCAAGATATCTCTGTCAACTTGATCACCGATCTCCCTACTTCTGATGGTAAAGATTCCATCGTCATTTGGGTGGATCGTGCCTTTAAAGGGGCAATATTCTGCCCAACCGCCAAATCTGCTTCCGCTGCCGATGTTGCCTCCCTCTATTTCCATAAGGTTTACCATCATTTCAGCCTTTTTGATAGGGTCATTTCTGATAGAGGCCCCCAGTTCGCCTCAGTGTTTGCCAAGGAAATGGGGAGAATCCTGAACCCTGCAAACTGACAGGCAAACCGAACATATGAATCAGGAACTTGAAACCTACCTCCAGATCTTCTGTGGCGACAACCCCACCTCTTGGATGGAATTCTTGACCTTTGCCGAATTCGCTCATAATCACCACTGTTACGATCTGACCTGGCCCCGTTTATTTTCTCTATTTTCTTACTTAGCTTAGTCTCAGCGGATTGCCATCCGCTTCATCTGGCGCAACCCAGACTCGTCTTGCACGGCACGTTGGTAGTTATCCCACAGACTGTATCATACGCTTCATTTCCGACTAATGACCCCGCTGTCATTGTCGCATCGGGTCGTTCTGACCACTTCTCTGTTTCATGATTATCTTTGATTGACAGCTGCTTCTGATTGACACTGATTGACAGATCTGCAGCGGATATGACTCCTTTCGACTCCTCCCGAGTCTCTACAATTCCCTGAGTCATATCTCCCTTAGTTCCTTGTTCTCCCACTCCTTCCACGGAGTTCCACAACCTTCCATAGTCCGCATATATAAACCTTAGTCTCTACGTTTGTATTCCCCAAGCTAGAGCTACTCAATCCTACCTTTGAGATAACTCCTACGCTCGATCTCCCAAGACCAGGATAAGTCTCATCCTCTCGGACTCATTGTATCCTTCGACGCTGAGCGTGCTCTTCATGAGCAGATACCTCGCCCGAAGGTCCTCGACTGTACCGTAGCGTCAAGAATGCTAGTACTCCTTAGTCCCAGAACCACACCTTGAGTCTACGCTCGACCCTATCCGGGCCAAGCGTAACAAAAGCTCTAGCTTACCATGTCGTGGCTACCATTGAGTAGGCCCTCCTCCTCAGCCCGACCGCCACTGATCTCCACCTCGTGGAGAGCCACAGATCAGCCAACCGCTGAATCCTCAGCCTCAGAAACATCAGACTCAGAAGCCTCCACCGAAGGCTCTGATAACCCCGACCTCAAGCTACGCTCCCCATCCGCTGAAGCAGATTCACAAGAACTCTCTAGACTACTGTCTCACCAGCTTTCAGCAGGAGCAGTTATCCCTCGCAACCCCACCCCACCGTCACCGACCCTGATCGCACAAAGCGGTCATATATTCCCAGCCATGGCACCATCCGCACCCCAACCCCAGACTCCCACCATGGGAACTAAGCCCACAGAAATCCGCCTCGGAGTTCCCGAGGACTTCGACGGAAACCTCACGAAAGCGAAGCCCTGGCTCCGCTCAGTACAACTGTACCTCTCTATCAATGCAGAAACATACAACGATGATGCTAGGTGGATCGCCTACGCACTCTCTTTCATGAAGAAAGGAACGGCATCCACGTGGGCTGATACCTTCCGAGAATCCAAGATCTCTGGCGGAGGCTTCTCTCTTGGGAAGTGGTCCGACTTCATTGCCGACTTCAAAGGAGTTTTCTCCCATTCAGAATCGGTTACCAATGTGCTCACCTGGCTCGCCACCAAGCGAATGATCCCCGGAAAGAAGGGCGAGTTCTCCCCTTCTTTAGCTAACTATACTGCCCAATTCAGGTCCAAGGTATCTGCCGCAGGAGTAACCGATGATTCAGTCCTTGTCTCCTATTACTCTGTGGGTATACCCAAAGAACTGATGTTCGATGTCCTCCGAATGGAGAACCCCCCCACTAAAGTCACTGATTGGTACAAGAAAGTGGCTCTCTTCGACTCTCATCGCCGCCGAGCCCGAGGGATCGCTCAGCAACATAAGAAACCCGGTACTCCGTATGTACCCACTTACTCCAAGAAAGAGGAAAGGGATCCCGACGCCATGGACGTCGACGTGGTCCGTCTTCCTCCCAAGCTCACGGAAGCCAAAAGGCAGAAGTGTTTCAAGGAAGGTTGATGCCTCCGATGCCGCCAGACCGGCCATATGGCAAAGGAGTGCAAAACCTATGACTCGCCTAAGACTCCCAAGAAGACTCGCAAGGTGAAGAAGAACGACGTCCCTGAGCTAGCTGACTGCGAAGAAGATGACGAGGTCGAGTCAGTAGCTAGGATCTCCTTCTCCCGAAAGGATTTTTAGAACGGAGGACCCTGTCAACGCGGACTCCTCCTAGATGTGCTAATGTACTAGTATCTGAGACGTGCAAATCCATGCAGATCCCAGTCCAACTCATTGTACCTGTGCACACTCTCAAAGCCGTTGACACCCACGCCCTGATCGACAGTGGTGCCGACATCTCTTGCATCAACTGGGACTTCATGCGAAAGCACAAACTCCCCATCACTCGACTACCGAAACTCATCCCAGTTCGGAACATCGACCAGTCCAACAACTCCTACGGAGCAATCTGGTTCACCTGCACCCTCTATGCCAATACAGGAGGAATTACTCAGAAGGTTCTCTTGCATGTCATGTCCTATGGAAGTGAAAACGTCATCCTCGGACTCCCCTGGCTCCGATCCACCAACCTGAAAATTGACTGGTTCAAACAGACGATCGACATCCCTGAATCCTGCGACCAGTCCAAGGTTCTTTTTCAGAAACACAATGTTGCTACCTCCAAATACAGCGACTGATTCAAGAGACCCAGCTTCGACTGGACTCCCCCACGCCAAGTAAAGGTCAACTGCGTTGACCACACCCGACTCTACAAGTATCTTGACGAAGAATCAGAGAGTGAGTTCTGTCAATGAGCTCATGACCACTATCGCATAGGCTGGATCCAACGGTGTGGATCACGGTTCTACCCCCTCAGTTCCCCAGTCATCGCCAAGATCACCTCTGCCATGCAACTTGCACAAGCAGAATTCAATAAGAAATCCGAAGTCACCCTCCCAGCGGAGTACGAGCAATTCCGAAAGGTGTTTGAAGAACGACCAATTGGACAACTCCCACCGGAATGGACTTACGACCACAAGATCAACCTCAAAGAAGGCTTTGAACCCCAGATTGGCAAGCTATACCTGCTATCTCCGAGGGAACGCGAAGCCACCAAAGCCTTCCTAGAAGAGAATCTCTGGTCTGGTGCCATCCGCCCTTCGAACTCCCCTCAGGCATCCCCTTTCTTCTTCGTCCAAAAGAAAGAACTCGATTCCAACGGCAACCTGAAGCTCCGACCCTGTATGGATTACCGGAAGCTTAATGATCAGACCATCTGAGACGCATATCCCTTGCCACAGATTGATGATCTCATCAACAAAGTGCAAGACGCGAAGGTCTTCACCAAGTTTGACGTCCAATGGGGCTACAACAACGTCCGGATCAAAGAAGGACACCAATGGAAAGGCACCTTCCTTACTCACAAGGGCCTCTTCAAACCCATGGTCATGTTCTGTGGCATGACCAACTCTCCCACCACGTTCCAGCATTTCATGAACAACTCGTTCCAAGACATGATCTCAGAAGGATGGCTCATCATTTATATGGACGACCTTCTTATCTTTTCCCCAGACGAACAACTCCATACTGAACGGACTAAGCGAGTCCTTCAACGGATGAAAGAACTAGATCTCCACCTCCGCCTATCTAAGTGTTCCTTTGCCATGGAACAGATGAATTATCTTGGTATGATCCTATCCCCCGGAAAGCTCACCATGGACCCTGTCAAACTTGACGGCATTACCTCCTGGCCCACCCCGACCTCAGTCAAAGAAGTTCGATCCTTTCTTGGATTTGCCAACTACTACCGGCAGTTCATCCTGGACTACTCCACCATCGCTCGCCCCTTCATAGATCTCACCAAGAAAACCCAACCCTGGCACTGGAACTCGCCACAGGAAACCGCGTTCCTTCGCCTCAAAGAACTCTTCCTCTCCAAGCCTGTGCTCTGCCTCCCCAATCCAAGTACACCCTTCGCCATTGCGACTGACGCCTCTGGCATGGCCACAGGTGGCATTCTTTTACAAACTGATGAAAACAGTGCCTGGCACCCGTGCTCATATCTCTCCCAGTCGTTCTCCCCCGCAGAATGAAACTACGACATACACGATCGCGAACTTCTCGCTATCATCCGTGCCCTTAAGTCCTGGCGCCATCTCCTGCACGGTTCCTCTACCCCAGTCCAGGTCTTCACCGACCACAAGAATCTCACGTACTTCCGAGCCCAGCAGAATCTCAATCGTTGACAAGCCTGTTGGTTATTAGACCTGGCGGACTTCGACTACAAGATGATCCACGTCCCCGGATCTCTCCTCGCAGGTCCAGACGCCCTTTCCTGCCGTCCAGACTTCCTCGCCCATGCACTGGACAACACCCAGACCGTCCTCCTCCCAGACTCCATCTTTGTCTGCCTTATTGATTCTGCACTCTGGGATCACATTAAAACCACGTCAAAAGACGACCCCTTATTCCTGCAGACGCTCCAAGCCTTTGACGGCTCCATCCCCACCGCCTTTCACTCTCGCCTTAGCGACTGGCAACTTCATGAAGGTGTTTTGACCTACCAGGGTCACGTCTATATTCCCCCTGTCACTGGACTGTGCAAGTCCATTCTCCAACGCTGTCATGACCACAAGTCCGCTGGACACCCAGGTTTCCTCAAGACACGACAACTTGTTGCGAGCGAGTTCTGGTGGCCTGGTTTGGCCCAGTATGTTCACAAGTATGTTGAGGGTTGTGCCCTGTGCCAGCAACACAAGGTCAACACCCACCCCACGACTCCCCCCCTCACCCCCAACAAGTCCACCGCCACTCGCCCCTTTCAACAGATCTCCTGCGACATGATCACGGATCTCCCCAACTCCAATGGTTTCATGGCTGTAATAGTCTGGGCCGACTTCGCATCTTTGAAGGGGGCTGTTTTCTGCCCTACTACCAAAATCGCCACAGCAAAGGACATCGCCGTCCTCTATTTTAAGAAGGTTTATCCCCAATTCGGCCTCTATGAGAAGATCATCTCTGATCGAGGTCCCCAATTTGCTTCTCGCTTCGCAAAAGAACTCGGTAGGCTTCTCGGATGTTCCCTTGCGTTATCCACCGTGTATCACCCCCAGACTGATGAAGAAACGGAGCGGATCAATCAGGAACTCGAGACTTACTTGTGGATCTTTGCGGGGAACAACCCCACCACGTGGGCAGATCAGCTGATCCATGCCAAGTTTGCTCACAATCACCGCCCTCATTCCGTCGCCAACAAATCCCCGTTTTACCTAATGATGGGATATGAACCTACTCCGGTCCCCACCGTCCTCCCACTCACGGATCTCCCCACTGTAGAAGATCGTATCAAGGAACTCACCGCTGCCCGTCAAGAAGCCCTTGCTGCACATGAACTAGCTAGACAAGTCATGGCTTCTCAGAACAAAAAGAATTTCACTCCGTTCGAGAAAGGTGACCAAGTCTGGCTCAAGGCCAGAAATTTGAAATGCAACCTGACTCACCCAAAATTTGCCCCGAAACGTGAAGGACCCTTTACCATTACAAAGGTACTGTCTCCGATCACGTACCAACTCCGCCTCCCCAAGATGTGGAAAATACATCCGGTCTTCCATGCATCGCTCCTCACCCCATACAAGGAGAACTCTGTCCACAGCCCCAACTTCCCATCACCCCCGCCGGACCTTATCGATGGAGAAGAGCAATACGAAATTGAAAAGATCGTACGACACCGGGGTTCTGCTGCCAACTGCCAGTTCCTCGTCCGTTGGCATGGCTTCACCGCTGCAGACGATACTTGGCTCCCCGAACAGGAGTTCAAACATGCGCAAGCAGTCCTCCGAAGCTATAACAAGCTTCATCCCAAGGTCTTCTCCCCTTAGAACTCTACGTGCTGGTCTCTACGTGAGAATCACCAACCGAGTCCTATCTACCTTTGAACTTCTCGCAACATGTCTTACTCCCCATCCACTGAATCATCCCTCACCGAATCATCTCTCACCGACTCTGCTCTTCCGTCACTTGAGGGAGTCAACAACTCGTCACCCCTTGCCCAGGAACTCTCTGTTCCCACTATCCACCCCCCTATGGTTCTAGCCGACGACTCCACCAGTAACTCCACCACCCCCGGGTGGAACACTACCCCCCTCCCTTGGCCCTCTGTCCTCGATGAGGAAGAGAAACCCAAAACCATTCTCTCAGTCAATGTACTCCGGTTCGCTTATACTCTTCGGTCCGACCCGCTGTCATGTGAGTCCAGACGACTCCTACAAACTCGCCTCCGTGATTCCTGCTTGGCTGCAACCATGCAAGCCCACCTAGATGTAGATTCTCCCCTCGAATCATTGTATTTAGCCTTTTTACAGGTCTCTCGTCTCGACCCCATCACTTCATTTACCTCCGCCAATGCCCAGTCGGAGTTCTTCTCCACCCAACTTCGCCTTGTAGCCTGCCACATCCGCTCGTACCTCCTATCGGCCATGCACCAGCTCGACATGCTGGATTTTGTTGCTGACATTGAACACTATTCACAGGACCTCACCAAAGTTGGTCTCCCTCTTCCCCCTGCTCGACCCCTTCTTCCAGTCGACGCTATTCTGGTCCCCTCGCCGGCCGAGCCCATCGCTCCGACGCCGTCTGCGTCGTCTTCCCCGCTGTCGCCTAGCGAGGTAAATCTTATCGACCGGCTCGAAAGAGTTCATCTCATGAATGAAGGTGAGATCAGCCTTAGCCCTGATCACCCCCTCTACAACGCATCCTGCTTTCACTGTCACCGCCTTGGACACTGGCGCATTGATTGCCCAGAGTACAAGTGCCCGTTCTGTCTCCGCATGCGCCCTGGGCACATTCAGAACCAATGCCTGCTTCGCCATCATCCCCGCCCAGCCACTCTGTCCTCATCATCTCAATCCTCTAGCTCCTCCCGTTCATCGCAACGGTCGCACCATCCACGACCTCACCCGCTTGCGTCCCGAATTCAGGACGAACCGGAGGTTGACTTTACAGACGACATATGGGATGACACGGCTTACGCCAACGTTACTGGTTCCTCCAACAGGGGCTACATCGACCTCTAAGAATCCTCAAGTGGCATTGAGGAGCGTAAGAAGGGGGTAATGTTATGATCTGACCTGGCCCCATTTATTTTCTCTATTTTCTTACTTAGCTTAGTCTCAGCGGATCGCCATTCACTTCGTCTGGTGCAACCCAGACTCATCTCGCATGGCATGTCAGTAGTTATCCCACGGACCGTATCATATGCTTCATTTCCGACTAATGACCCCGCTGTCATTGTCGCATCGGGTCGTTCTGACCACTTCTCTGTTTCATGATTATCTTTGATTGACAGCTGCTTCTGATCGACACTGATCGACAGATCTGCAGCGGATATGACTCCCTTCGACTCCTCCCGAGTCTCTACAATTCCCTGAGTCATATCTCCCTTAGTTCCTTGTTCTTCTGCTCCTTCCACGGAGTTCCACAACCTTCCATAGTCCGCATATATAAACCTTAGTCTCTACGTTTGTATTCTCCAAGCTAGAGCTACTCAATCCTACCTTTGAGATAACTCCTACGCTTGATCTCCCAAGACCGGGATAAGTCTCGTCCTCTCAGACTCATTGTATCCTTCGATGCTGAGCGTGCTCTTCATGAGCAGATACCTCGCCCAAAGGTCCTCGACTGTACTGTAGCGTCAAGAACGCTGGTACTCCTTAGTCCCAGAACCACACCTTGAGTCTACGCTCAACCCTATCCAGGCCAAGTGTAACAACCACCCCCACTCTGTCACCAACCAATCCCTTTTCTTTCTCCAAATGGGATATGAACCAAAACCCCTTCCCTCCATTCTTGCATCCTCTAAACTCCCGGCAGTCGAACTCTGCCTTTCCCAACTTGTCAAAGCTAGGGACGAAGCCCAGGCTGCCCACAAGCTTGCCAGAGCTGTCATGGCCTCCCAGACAAGACAGAACTTCAAACCCTTTACCCTAGGAGATAAGGTTTGGTTAGAAGCAAGGAACCTCTACTGCCTTCAGAAGGACCCTAAATTCCTCCCACGATGAGAAGGACCATTTGAAATCACCAAGGTTCTTTCTCCACTCACTTACTGCTTATGCCTCCCTAAAACCTAGAAAATCCACCCTGTTTTCCATGCCTTCCTTCTTTCCCCTGCCAAGGAAACCCTTGTCCACAGCCCAAGCTTCCCAAAACCCCCTCCTGATCACATCAGACCTGAAGAAGAATACCTCATGGACCATATCCTTTGTCATCAAGGCCCTCCTTCCCAACAGCGTTTCCTGATCCGTTGAAAAGGGTATTCAGTTGAAGAAGATTCCTGGGAACCAGAGTGGAATTTGAAGAATTCCAAACTCCTCACTGCTTATAAAAGGCATCACCCTAAGGATTTCCCCCCTCAGTCCACTTAACAACTTTCCTGCCACCACACCATGCCCTGCTCTGATGCCCTAGAAATCATCCTCCCTGTCCCTCCCTGCAGCTCTGCTCCACCACCTTCCGAATCTTCTCACAATTCTGTTCTTGATTCTGTTACTTCTCTCACCATCTCTGACAATTCTGACGGAGTTTTCTTCAGTCCAGCTCCTCGCCCTAGCCTTTCTTCTTCTCATTCTCTGTCTCCTAGCATCTCAGACATTCCTTCTACTTCTTCCTATGCTATGCCTCCTTCCGTTCTAAACCCCCACTCTATGATCATTGACGATACTTTGTCCCCCGCCTCCCACATTGCCACCCCTGGCTGGGGAAGCCGCCCTGCCATTTCCATTCCCAAGATCGCTGAACCCCCTATCTGCCTCACTGCCTACCTTGATACCATTGAATCTGTAGACCTCCCGGAACACACTCATCGGGTATGATCCAACCTCCCCACAAAGGCCCAATCCTGCACTTGAAACAACCCAATGACTAGCACTGAGCGGTCATCGTGAAGGGGTAGACTAGGTTGTGAGTAAACTTCGTAGTGGCCCTTATGCTAGGCTAGAGCATATGAGTGTAGTGGAATAGGGAGTGTCGCTCTTAGTGTAGAGACTTGGGGAAATCTCCAGAAGAACAAGACTGGTGTTAGCCAGTGAGTTCTCTGGGTTTATATATCATGAGAGTTTGTATGTACATGTTTGTTGACTAACTACATATGGTCATAGTGTGTGGCAGCATGAGGCATAAGGCTGTGAGATGAAGATTAAAGAAGAAGCATGATGTGTAATGCACAGCAGTGCACAGGAATAGAATGGAAGAGAAGCATGACAGAAATGAAAGAAGCAATGCGCACAGCAAAGCACAGCATGGAAATGAAAGAGAAGCGGAAAGGCTGTGCTTGCCGGATGGTGCGACTTGGAGAGAAAGTAACTCTATAAAAAGGTAAACAAAGATAAACAAAGGTGTCCATGATTAGATGGCACGTGAGCATCCATTGGTGTGATAAGATAAGATAAAAGGACTTAGAGAAAATCCATTAGGATTGGGGCTTCGTAGAGAGCCGATTGTAACAGCACTCTCCTCCACTTCATCCGGGACCCCAGGTATGCTGTCCCTATTGGGTCACATCTTGACTATGGATCGGCACTTTACTCCCTCTGCCTCGCCACCCTCCAAGTGGCCCGCATCTAGTGTTTTAAAGTCCAGTTGTGCAACTGCAAAAAGACTGGCAACTGGACTGGACTGCAACTGGTTGCAACTGGACTGCAGTTGCCAGTTGCCTGATTTTTCAGACTTGACCAGTTGCAGTTGCCT
>JBBPSV010000633.1:0-15640 GCA_038093795.1 Retiboletus fuscus
ACTCCCTCATGTACATAGCCTTCCACATAGTCTTAGTCTCACCTAGTCCTCACTCTAGCATAGCATATCATAGATCTAGTGTACACACCTGTAAACTCCTAGATACTATATAAGCCTCCTAGGACTTGACTGGCTCCCTAGTCTTGTCCTCTTGGAGTTCTTCCTAACACTCCAGTGCTACAAGTTGCACCTAACTTGACCTCTTGAAGGCTTAGCACCCTAGTAAGGTGTTTGGTCATTTCACATGGGAAATTTTCCATTTCAAGTCCTTTTGTCATGAATGACTCAACTTTGCTCTGGTGATGAAGGATATCCTCTTTGAAGGAGTTGACAGAGTGCACAGCAGCTTCAACATCTTTAGGATCAGTGAAAAGTTGAGGAGGAAAGATGGTTATGGCTTTGTTGTCATTTTCCACCCCCTTTCCATGATCTGGCCTCCTGAACAGAGGATCGGCAGGATTGGATTTCCCAGGTCGATGTATGATGGTGTAGTGATACTCCTGGAGGTATTGATTCCAGCGAGCTTGTCAATGGGAAAGATCTTGGGGATGACAGAAGAATTTAAGATTCTTGTGGTCTGTGAGAATCTTGAAGGGTTGTTGTGCATCAAGAAGATAGTGTTGTGTTACGTTTTTCCCTTCCCTATTACATTCTCCGCTCTCTCATGCCTACCTCCTGCCTTGTACATTGTTGTCTTGCTGTTAGAGCCCCACTTGACGATATCTTTTTACCTGTATATTACTCATATGTTCTCTAACGTTCCTCTGATTTCTATGCTTCGTAAACACTGACTCACCCCTGTTCCTCAACGTTCTACCGAGTTCTATGCCTGACTCATCTTTGTTCCACAACGTTCTATCCAGTTCTATTCTGTTACCATGGCTCGCCTATTTAAACCGTAGCACTCGACCTGTAACTCCAAGCTTGATCTTCTCAATCCAACAAGTTCTTGCAGACTTCGTCTGATTCTCTCGCCTCAATCCTTGACCACCCTTCACTCCTATAGCAAGGGCAGCCCTCTAGTAGCACCATGGCTAGAGGTTCTCCACGTCGTCGAAACCCTCGACCCCCCCTTGTCCACTTGACTCCTTTGAGATCGCGCCTAGCCCACGGCGAAGCATAACAAAAGATCAAGCTTCTATCTCATGTGGACTACCTCCATCGTAGCTCCAATACCCCCTTGATTCTCGAGCGTGCTCTCCATGAGCAGATCCCTCGAATCCTTGAACCACCATTGTGTCCCAACGACCCACCATCGATCCTCGTTGGTCTAGACCACGAGAACCCCCACCTACCGACCTATCTGAGTCGGAAGCTCCCCAAGATACTGCGTCATCACCGGATACCAACCTGGACTTAGACCTTGATACTCTCTTTGGACCCGAAGAAGAACTCACTCTCCGACACCAATTCTCATCCAGGCTAACCATCCCCAGAGAACCAACCCCGTCCTCACCAACCCCCCGAGCACGTAACCCCCCTTTCAGAGGATTCCCTCTCTCATACCCTCCCTCAACCACCCCTCCCCAATCCACCATGCCGGCTGCAGCAACTACCAAACCCACCGAGCTTCATCTTGGGACCCCTGAAGACTTCGATGGATCATTCGCCAAAGCTGAAGACTGGCTCGGGATGGTCACCTTTTACCTAGCTGTTAACTCCGAAGTCTATGACACCGACACCAAGAAAGTGGCCTACGCCCTATCGTTCATGAAAAAGGGCTCGGCCAAGGTCTGGGCTGCCACCTTTAGGCAAAAAATCCTTGCTCAAGCTATGCTCAACCTGGGAACTTTTGCCGACTTCTGTGACTTGTTCCCTAAGTCCTTCGTCCAAAAGGACACCATTGCCTCCAGCCTCCACTGGCTCACCACAACCAAGATGGTCAAGAACAAGCATGGGGACTATTCCCCTTCCCTCACCGAATACACCGCTTGCTTCCAAAACCACGTCGCTATCTCTAAGGTTACCGACGCCAACATCCTTATCAGTTACTATGCCATTGGAATCCCAGAACCCCTTATGTGGAAGATCCAAAGTATGGAGACTCCCCCTGATAAAATCGAGGATTGGTACACCAAGGCAGCTCACTTCATGGCCATGAAGGAGAGAGCTAGGGATCTCGTGAAACGAGGAAGCAGAAAAGTTTTTCACAGAATTCCCTCTACCCCTAGGACAACTGCCCCTGATCCCGACACCATGGACGTAGATGCCATACGTACCACTTCCATCCCCAAGCTCACACCTGCTGAACGAAAGTGATGCATCAAGAACAACCTTTGTTTCCGATGCTGGGAAGGGGGACACCTTTCTACTAACTGCCCCAAATTCTCCAAAGGAAAGAAGCTGGCGGTCAAAGCAGTTGCTACCTTGGATATTCCCAAGTTGGAAGAAATCCTGGATGACGCTGACGAAGACAAGGATGGAGTAGCAGTCAGAAGAGTTTCATTTTCCCAGGGTTTTTAAAGAGGGGACCTGCCACAATGTCTATGTCCCCTAGTGCCTCGGTATCTGTAACTTCTACTACAAACTCCATGCAAATTCCAGTACAAGTTATTATTCCCTCGCACACCCTGCAAACCATTGACACAAGAGCTTTAATTGATAGCAGAGCCGATGTCTGTTGCCTTGATTGGGGCTTTGCTAAGAAACACAAGATCCCTCTGACCAAACTCGACCACCTGGTCTATGCCAAAAATGCTGATGGAACCATTAACACCAAAGGAACTATCTGATACATCGCCAACCTCTTCATCTCCACTGAGGGTCTCGTTCACCAAATCACCTGCCATGTCATGCACCTCAGCAAGGATAACATATTCCTTGGAATCCCCTGGTTATGAAAGGCCAACCCAACCATTGACTGGGCAAAGAGAACCCTTCGAATCGCCAAAACTACTGATGAATCAAAACTCCTCTTTTCCCTCCACCAAGGAGCCTACTTATGACAGGAAAAGCTCCTGGTTCCCCCTCGACCCCCACCACGCCATGTTTTCGTCAACTCGATTCAAGACGAATGCCTGTATGCCTACAATGGTTGGAAGGATGAATGCGACTTCCTAACCCGTGCTCACAACCAATATACCATCAATCGTATCATTTGTTGCAGGTCATGGTTCATCCCAGCCCCTATAATCTCTCGTCTCTCCATCGCCTCCAGCCTCGCCCTTTCCCCTGATGCGCCAGTCACCTCTTCCCTCCCGGAAGAGTTTGCCAAATATAAAGGGATCTTTGCTGAAGAAGCAGTGAACGTACTTCCTCCATCCAGACCCTACAACCATGCCATCAACCTCAAAGAGGACTTTGTTCCCCATATCACCAAAATCTACCCCCTTTCAGCTGACGAACGACAAGCTACGGACAAATTCATTGACGAAAACCTAGCTTCAGGCAAAATTTCTCCCTTAAAATCCCCTCAGGCCTCCCCTTTCTTCTCTGTTAAAAAGAAAGCCCAACCTGGGCAGAAGCCTGACCTGCGACCTTGCCAGGATTATCAACGCCTAAACAAGCAAACCATCCAGGATGCCTACCCTCTTCCTCTCCTTCAGGACTTCATGGACCGGATCCGGGGAGCAAAGGTGTTCACCAAGATGGATGTCCGATGGGGTTATAACAACGTTCGCATTAAGGAAGGAGACCAGTGGAAAGCCGCCTTCATCACACACCGAGGGCTGTTTGAACCGAACGTCATGTTCTTTGGATTAACCAATTCTCCCCCCACGTTCCAACGGTTCATGAACAACTCATTCCGAGATCTCATCACAGAAGGATGGCTATTTATCTATATGGATGACCTCCTCATTTTCTCCCCTGACCAACAAACTCATACCGAACGGACCCACCACGTATTGCAATGGATGGAAGAACTTCACTTACATTTGAAACCAGAAAAGTGCTTCTTCAATCGTGATGAAGTAGAATACCTTGGGATGATCATCCGACCTAACGAAGTTGCGATGGACCCCACCAAGTTAGACAGGATCACCCACTGGCCTGTCCCCATCTCTGTAAAAGAAGTCCGGTCCTTCCTAGGATTTGCCAACTTTTACCGACAGTTCATCCCTGACTACTCCACTATCGCTAGACCCCTTATCAACCTTACCAAAAAGGCCACTACCTGGTCTTGGAATGATTCGTGTCAGTCAGCATTTGACCTACTCAAAGCATGGTTCGCCTCCCAACCGGTTCTTCGAGTCCCAGACCTCTCCGCCCCCTTTGCCATTGCAACAGATGCCTCCCTCTACGCTTCCAGAGGAATCCTCCTCCAAGCGGATCCTAACGGCGAATGGCACCCCTGTTCCTACCTCTCCCAAAGTTTCGACCAAATCCAACGAAATTATGATATCCACGACCGAGAACTCCTGGCAGTGCTCTGAGCACTCAAAGCCTGGTCCCACTACTTGCGGGGATCCCCTCACCAGGTTAGAGTGTTTACGGATCACAAAAATCTCACTTATTTCCGTGAACCCCACACCCTGAACCAACGGCAAGCTCATTGGTTGCTTGACCTAGCCGACTTCGACCTCAAATTGATCCATGTACCGGGGTCTCAACTCACAGGCCCCGATGCCCTCTCCCGATGCGCAGATCACTTCCCAAAAGATGCCTCAGACAATTCCCTTGTAATGCTGCTTCCCCCATCTCTCTTTGTCAATGTCATTGACGTCACCCTCTCCTCAAAGATCCGCTCTGCCTCCGCTACCAACCCATTCGCCCTGACCTTGCTCCAAGCTGTAGATGAGAACATCCCTGCAGCATTTCGCTCCCGGCTGTCCGATTGGCAAAACCGAGAAGGGATACTCACTTATCAAGATTGCGTATATGTTCCCCCCGAAGGAGATCTCAGACGTGAGATCTTACAAAGATACCACAATCATGAAACTGCCGGTCACCCCGGATACCTCAAAACCTGTCAGCTGGTTTCCGCAGAATTCTGGTGGCCTGGTCTGGCATCTTTCATTCGGAATTATGTAGAGGGGTGCGCGGTCTGCCAACAGTGCAAACCCAACACCCATCCTAACACCCCACCTCTCATCCCCATCGCTACCTCCGCATCCTATCCTTTTCAGGACATCTCGGTTGACCTAATCACTGATGTTCCAGTCTCCAAGGGAAAGGACTCCATAGTCGTCTGGGTGGACCAAGCCTTCAAAGGGGCGATATTCTGCCCAACTACCAAATCTGCCTCAGCAGCCGATGTTGCCTCCCTCTACTTTCATAAGGTTTACCGACGTTTCGGACTCTTTGATCGTGTCATCTCTGACAGAGGCCCACAATTTGCTTCGGCATTTGCCAAAGAAATGGGGCGTATCTTAAACTATGATCTCTGCCTGTCAACTGCCTATCACCCCCAAACGGATGGCCAGACTGAACGAACCAACCAAGAGCTTGAAACTTATCTCTGGATCTTCTGTGGGGACAACCCTACCTCGTGGATGGAACTCCTAACTTTTGCTGAATTCGTTCATAACCACTGCCCCCACTCCGTCACCAATCAATCTCCGTTCTTCCTCCAAATGGGCTATGAACCCAGACCCCTTCCTTCCATCCTTGCTCCCTCCAACCTCCCTGTAGTAGAACTCTGCCTCTCCCAACTCACCAAGGCCAGAGAAGAAGCCTGAGCTGCTCACGAACTTGCTAGGGCAACCATGGCCTCTCGAACCCAACAACGTTTCAAACCCTTCGCCCTAGGAGATAAGATTTGGTTAGAAGCCAGGAACCTTCATCATCTTCAGAAGGACCCCAAATTCCTCCCGAAACGCAAAGGGCCATTTGAAATCATCAAGGTTCTTTCCCCAATTACCTATTGTTTACACCTCCCTAAAACTTGGAAAATTCACCCCATCTTCCACGCTTCGCTTCTCTCCCCTGCCAAGGAAACCCCAGTCCATGGTCCAAACTTCCCCCAACCCCCTCCAGACCATGTTGGTCCCGAAGAGGAATACCTCGTGGACCGTATTCTCTGACATTAGGGACCACTCTCCCGATGGTGCTTCCTGATCTGCTGGAAGGGATACACTGCGGAAGATGACTCCTGGGAACCAGAGCAGAATTTGAAGAATTCCAAACTCCTCCTGGCCACCTATAAGAAATGTCACCCCAGGGACTTCCTCCCCCAGTCTGTTTGATTATCCACCATCACCAACAATGCCTCTATACCACCATGCCCTGCTCTGATGTCCCCGAACTCGTTCTTCCTATTCCCCCCTGACACGGTAACTCTCTGCCTGCAGAGTCTGTTACTGATTCTGTCCTTGCTTCTGTCTCTTCTCTCACCATCTGTTACGCTTGGCCCGGGTAGGGTCGAGCATAGACTCAAGGTGAGATTCTAGGACTAAGGGAGTACCAGCGTTCTTGACGCTACGGTACGACTAGAGTCCTTCGGGCGAGGGATCTGCTCACGAAGAGCACACTCAGCGTCGAAGGGTTCGATGAGTTCTAAGGCTTATCCCGGTCTTGGGAGATCGAGCGTAGGTATTATCTCAAGAGTATGATTGAGTAGCTCTAGCTTAAGGGATACAAGCATAGAAACTATGGTTTATATATGCGAGCCATAGAAGGTCGTGGAAACCCGTAGAAGGGACGGGTGAATGAGGGATGAAAGGAGATGTGACTTGGGGAATCGTAAGGACTCGGGATGAGTCGAAACGAGTCACATCCACTGCAGATCTGTCAATCAATGTTGATCAGAAGCAGCTGTCAATCAAAGATTATTATGAAACGGAGAAGTGGCCAGAACGGCCCGAAGCAACAATGACAGCGGAGTCATTAGTCAGAAATGAAGAAAAGATGCGGTCCATGGGAATATCTGCCTATGTGCCATATGGGAGCAGTCTGGGTAGCGCCAGACGAGATGGATAGCGATCCATCGAGACTAAGCTAAGTAAAAGAAATAAAAGAAATGAACGTGGCCAGGTCAACTCATAACATTACCCCCTTCTTACGCTCCTCAATACCACTTGAGGATATCTAGAGGTCAATGTAGCCCCCGTTGGGGGAACCGGTGATGTTGGCGTAGGCCGTGTCGTCCCATACGTCATCTGTGAAGTCAAGTTCCAGTTCGTCCTGGATTTGGGACGCAAACGGGCGAGGTCGTGGACGGTGCAACCTTCGCAACGAACACGAAGAACTAGAAGATTGGGATGATGAGGATGGGGTAGCTGGGTGGGGACGACGATGGAGGGGGCACTGGTTCTGAATATGTCTGGGGCGCATGCGGAGGCAGAACGGGCACTTGTACTCTGGGCAATCGATGCGCCAGTGTCCAAGGCGGTGACAATGAAAGCAGGACGCGTTGTATAGGGGATGATCGGGGCTAAGGCTGATCTCACCTTCGTTCATGAGATGGACCCGTTCGAGTTGGTCAATGAGGTTTACTTCGCTGGGAGATAACGGAGACGACGACGCAGATGGCGTCAGAGCGACAGGCTCAGCGGACGAAGGAACCAGAATGGTTTCAACAGGGAGTGTGGGTCGAATGGGAGGGGGAGGGAGACCAGCCCTGGCGAGATCCTGTGAGTATCGTTTGATGTCTGCGACAAAATCAAGCATATCGAGTTGGTGCATGGCAGACAAGAGGTAGGAGCAGATGCGGCAGGCTACAAGACGGAGTTGAGTGGAGAAAAACTCCGACTGGGCATTGGCGGAGGTAAACGAAGCGATAGGGTTGAGACGAGAGACCTGTAAAAAGGCTAAGTAAAGTGATTCGAGAGGGGAATCTATGTCTAAATGGGCCTGCATGGTCGCGGCCAAATGGGAATCTCAGAGGCGGGTCTGGAGGAGTCGTCCGGACTCGCATGACAGCGGGTCGGACCGAAGGGTATAGGCGAAGCGGGGTACGTTGACAGATAGGATGGTCTTGGGTTTTTCTTCCTCATCGAGGACAGAGGGCCAAGGGAGTGGTGCAGTGTTCCACCTGGGGGTGGCTTCAGTACTGATACAATCATCCGCGAGGACCATAGGGGGATGGATGATAGGAACGGAGAGTTCCTGATCGAGTGGGGAAGAGTCATCGACTCCCTCGAGGGGGGGAAGAGCGGAGTCGGTGAAGGTGACGGAAGATTCGGTGAGGGAGGACTCAGTGGATGGGGAGTAAGACATGCTGCGGTTTGAAGATAGTGTAGTAGAGTTCGGTTGGTGATGCTTACGAAGAGACCAGCGCGTAGAACTCTAAGGAGGGAAGACCTTGGGGTGAAGCTTCTTATAGCTTCAAAGGACTGTTTGAGCATGTTTGAACTCCCATTCCGGGAGCCAGGAGTCATTGGAGGCGGTAAAACTGTGCCAGCGGACGAGGAACTGTCTGTTGACAGCGGAACCCCGGTGTCGTATGATTTTCTCGATTTCATATTGTTCCTCACCATCGATAAGGTCAGGCGGAGGTGATGGGAAATTGGGGCCGTGTACGGAGTTTTCTTTGTATGGGGTGAGGAGCGAAGTGTGGAAGACCGGATGTATTTTCCACGTCTTGGGGAGTTGGAGCTGGTACGTGATCAGGGACAGTATCTTGACAATGGTAAAGGGGCCTTCACGTTTCGGGGCAAATTTCGGGTGAGTCAGGTTGCGTTTCAAATTTCTGGCCTCGAGCCAGACCTGGTCACCTTTTTCAAACAGAGTGAAATTCTTCTTGTTTCTAGAAGCCATGACTTGCCTAGCTAGCTCGTGCGCAGCAAGGGCTTCTTGACGGGCGGCAGTGAGTTCCTTGATTCAATCTTCCACCGCGGGAAGATCTGTGAGTGGGAGGACGGTGGGGACTGGAGTAGGTTCATATCCCATCATTAGGTAAAACGGGGATTTACCGGTGACAGAATGGGGGCGGTGATTGTGCGCAAATTCGGCGTGGATCAGCCGATCGGCCCATGTGGTGGGGTTGTTCCCTGCAAAGATCCGTAAGTAAGTTTCGAGTTCCTGATTGATCCGCTCGGTTTCCCCATCAGTCTGAGGGTGATACGCAGTGGATAACGCAAGGGAACATCTGAGAAGCCTACCAAGTTCTTTTGCGAATCGAGAAGCAAACTGGGGGCCTCGATCGGAGATGATCTTCTCATAGAGGCCGAACCGGGAGTAGACTTTCTTAAAATAGAGGACTGTGACATCCTCCGCAGTGGCGGTCTTGGTAGTAGGGCAGAAAATAGCCCCCTTCGAAGATGCGTAGTCGGCCCAGACTATTACCACTGTGAAACCATTGGATTCGGGGAGATCCGTGATCATGTCGCACGAAATCTGCTGGAAAGGGCGAGTGGCGGTGGACCAGTTGGGGGTAAGGGGAGGGGTGGTGGGGTGGGTGTTGACCTTGTGCTGTTGGCACAGGGCACAACCTTCGACATATTTGCGAACATACTGGGCCAAACCAGGCCACCAGAACTCACTCGCAACAAGCTGTTGAGTCTTAAGAAATCCCGGGTGACCCGCCGACTTGTGGTCATGACAGTGCTGGAGAATGGACTGACGCAGGCCGGCAACAGGGGGAATGTAGACGCATCCTTGGTAGGTTAAGACGCCGTCGTGGAGTTGCCAGTCACTAAGGCGGGAATGGAAAGTGGGGGGGATGGAGCCGTCGAAGGCCTGAAGGGTCTGGAGGTACAAGGGATCATCTTTCGACGTTGTCTTAATGTGATTCCGGAGGGCGGAATCAATGAGGCGGACAAAGATGGAATCCGGGAGGAGGACCGTCTGTGTGTTGTCCGGTGTGTGGGCGAGGAAGTCCGGACAGCGGGATAAGGCGTCCGGACCGGCGAGGAGGGATCCGGGGACATGGATCATCTTGTAGTCGAAGTCCGCGAGGTCTAATAGCCAATGGGCTTGTCGACGGTTGAGGTTCTGGGGTGCGCAGAAGTAAGTAAGATTCTTATGATCAGTGAAAACCTGAACCGGTGAGGCGGAGCCGTGGAGGAGGTGTCGCCAGGCTTTCAGGGCACAGATGATAGCAAGGAGCTCTCAGTCATGGATGTCGTAGTTTCGTTCGGCGGGGGAGAACGACTGAGAGAGATAGGAACAGGGATGCCAGGCACCGTTTTTGTCTGTCTGGAGTAATATACCACCCATGGCCACGCCAGAGGCGTTGGTCGCGATGGCAAACGGTGCACTGGGGTCGGGGAGTCGAAGAACGGGTTTGGAGAGGAAGAGCTCCTTAAGGTGGCAGAATGCGGTGTCCTGAGGTGTGTCCCAATGCCAGGGTTGGGTTTTCTTAGTAAGGTCGATGAGGGGGCAGGCAATGGTGGAGTAGTCCGGGATGAATTGCCGATAGTAGTTGGCGAATCCAAGGAAAGACCGGACTTCTTTAATAGAAGTTGGAGCCGGCCAGGAGGTGATTCCATTGAGCTTGATGGGGTCCATGGCGAGCTTCCCAGGGGATAGGATCATGCCAAGATAATCCACTTGGTCCGTAGCAAAGGCGCATTTGGACAAGCGAAGGTGAAGGTCGAGTTCTTCCATCCGTTGGAGAACTCTCTTGGTTCAGTCTGTGTGAAGTTGTTCATCCGGAGAGAAGATGAGGAGGTCGTCCATATAGATGACGAGCCACCCCTCGGAGATCATGTCCCGGAACGAATCGTTCATGAAGCGCTGAAACGTGGCAGGAGAGTTAGTCATGCCAAAGAACATGACCATGGGTTCAAAGAGGCCCTTGTGAGTGAGGAAGGTGCCCTTCCATTGGTGTCCTTCCTTGATGCGGACATTGTTATAACCCCATCGGACGTCAAACTTGGTGAAGACCTTTGCGTCTTGCACTTTGTTGATGAGGTCGTCGATCCGGGGTAAGGGATACGCATCTCGGATAGTCTGGTCGTTAAGCTTCCGGTAGTCCATGCAAGGGCGAAGCTTCAGGTTGCCATTGGCGTCGAGTTCCTTCTTCTGGACGAAGAAGAAAGGGGATGCTTGGGGGGAGTTCGAGGGGCGGATAGCGCCGGACCGGAGGTTCTCTTCTAAGAAGGCTTCGGTGGCTTCGCGTTCTCATGGTGATAGCGGATATAGCTTGCCGATCTTGGGTTCGAAGCCTTCTTTGAGGTTGATCTCGTGGTCGTAGGTCCGTTCTGGTGGGAGTTGTCTGATTGGTCATTCTTCAAACACCTTTCGGAACTGCTCATACTCCACTGGGAGGGTGACCTCGGGTTTCTTGTTGAATTCCGCTTGCGCTAGCTGCATAGCGGAGGTAATCTTGGCGATGACCAGAGAACCTAGGGGATAGAACCGCGATCCACACTGTTGGATCCAGCCGATTCTGTAGTGGTTGTGAGCTCGTTGGCAGAACTCGTTCTCCGATTCCTCATCAAGATATTCATAGAGTCGTGCGTGGTCAACACAGTTAACCTTGACTTGGCGTGGGGGGGTCCAGTCGAAGCTGGGTCTCTTGAATCGGTCGCTGTGTTCGGAGGTAGCGACATTGTGTTCCTGGAAAAGGGTCTTGGACTGGTTGCAGGATTCAGGGATGTCGATTGTCTGTTTAAACCAGTCAATCTTCGGGTTGGTGGCACGAAACCAGGGGAGTCCAAGGATAACATTTTCGCTTCTGCAGGACATGACGTGGAAAAGAACCTTCTGGGTGATCCCTCCGGTGTTGGCGTAGAGGGTACAGGTGAACCGGATGGCTCCATGAGAGTTGCTGGATTGGTCGACGTTTCAAACGGGGATCGGTTTCGGGAGTCGGGTGGTGGGGAGTTTGTGCTTTCGTACAAAGTCCCAATCTATGCAAGAGATGTCGGCGCCACTGTTGATCAGGGCGCGGATATCGACGGCTTTGAGGGAGTGCACAGGTACGATGAGTTGAACTGGGATCTGCATGGATTTGCGAGTCTCAGATACGAGTACATTGGCACATCTAGGAGGAGCCTGCGTCGACGAGGTCCTCCATTCTAAAAATCCTTGCGGGAGAAGGAGATTCTAGCTACTGACTCGACTTCGTCATCATCGTCCTCGCAGTCAGCTAGCTCAGGGACATCATCCTTCTTCACCTTACGAGTTTTCTTAGGGTTCTTGGGCGAGTCGTAGACCTTGCACTCCTTTGCCATATGGCTGGTCTGGCAGCATTGGAGGCATCAGCCTTCCTTGAAACACTTCTGCCGTTCGGCTTCGGTGAGCTTGGGGGGAAGTCGGACCGCATCGACGTCTATGGCGTCGGGGTCCTTCTCTTCCTTCTTGGAGTAAGTTGGCACGTACAAAGTACCGGGTTTCTTGTGCTGCTGCGCAATCCCTCGGGCTCGGCGGCAGTGAGAGTCAAAGAGGGCTACCTTTTTATACCAGTTGGCAACCTTGGTGGGGGGTTTCTCCATCCGGAGAACGTCAAACATCAGTTCTTCAGGTATACCCACAGAGTAATAGGAGACCAGGACCAAATCATCGGTTACTCCTGCGACGGACACCTTGGACCTGAACTGGGCGGTGTAGTTAGCTAGAGAAGGGGAATATTTGCCCTTCTTTCCGGGGATCATGCGCTTGGTGGCGAGCCAAGTGAGTGCGTTGGTAGTCGATTCCGAGTGCGAGAACACGGCTTTGAAGTCAGAGATGAAGTCGGACCACTTCCCAAGAGAGAAGCCTCCACCAGAGATCTTGGATTCTCGGAAGGTATCAGCCCATGTGGATGCCGTACCTTTCTTCATGAAAGACAGTGCGTAAGCAATTCACCTAGCATCGTCGTTATAAATTTCTGCGTTGATCGAGAGGTACAATTGTACTGAGCAAAGCCAGGGCTTCGCCTTCGTGAGGTTTCCATCGAAGTCCTCAGGGACTCCGAGGCGGATTTCCGTGGGCTTGGTTCCCATAACGGGAGTCTGAGGCTGGGGGGCTGGTGGTGCCGTAACTGGGAATATGTGACCGCTTTGAGCGATCGGTGTCGGTGACGGCGGGGTAGGGCTACGAGGGATAACTGCGCCGGCTGAAAGCTGGTGGGACAGTAGTCTAGAGAGTTCTTGTGATTCTGCTTCCTCGGTGGGAGAGCGTAGCTCGAGATCTAAGTCGGGGTTATCAGAGCCTTCAGTAGGGGCTTCTGAGTCCGATGTTTCTGAGGCTGAGGACTCGGGGTCTGGTGATTCTGTGGCTCTCCACGAAGTGGAGATCGGTGGCGGTCGGGCTGAGGAGGAGGGCCTACTCGATGGTAGCCGCGATGTGGTAAGCTAGAGCTGTTGTTACGCTTGGCCTGGGTAGGGTCGAGCGTAGACTCAAGGTGAGGTTCTAGGACTAAGGGAGTACCAGCGTTCTTGACACTACGGTACGACTAGAGTCCTTCGGGCAAGGGATCTGCTCACGAAGAGCACACTCAGCGTCGAAGGGTTCGAAGAGTTCTAAGGCTTATCCTGGTCTTGGGAGATCGAGCGTAGGAGTTATCTCAAGAGTATGATTGAGTAGCTCTAGCTTAAGGGATACAAGCGTAGAAACTATGGTTTATATATGCGAGCCATAGAAGGTTGTGGAAACCCGTAGAAGGGACGGGTGAATGAGGGATGAAAGGAGATGTGACTTGGGGAATCGTAAGGACTCGGGATGAGTCGAAACGAGTCACATCCACTGCAGATCTGTCAATCAATGTTGATCAGAAGCAGCTGTCAATCAAAGATTATCATGAAACGGAGAAGTGGCCAGAACAGCCCAAAGCGACAATGACAGTGGAGTCATTAGTCGGAAATGAAGAAAAGATGCGGTCCGTGGGAATATCTGCCTACGTGCCGTATGGGAGCAGTCTGGGTAGCGCCAGACGAGATGGATAGCGATCCATTGAGACTAAGCTAAGTAAAAGAAATAAAAGAAATGAACGTGGCCAGGTCAACTCGTAATACCATCTCCGACAACTCCGACGGAGAGATTCACCCCTGTCCAACTCCTCAGCCTAGCCTCTCTACTCCTCATTCTATGTCTCCTAGCGTCCCAAGTGTTTCTCCTTCTCCTGCCTACTATATGCCTCCTTCCATTCTAAACCCCCATGCCATGATCGTCAACAACACCTCCTCCCCCACTTCTTGTGTCACCACCCCTGGCTGGGGTAGCCGACCCGCCATCTCCATCTCCGAGCTCGCTGAACCCCCCATTCACCTCGCCGCCTACCTTGGCACCATTGAGTCCGTGGACCTCCCTGAACATGCCCATCGGGTATGCCCTGACCTCCCCACCAACGCTGAATCCCGCACCCTCCTCCGATTCCTTTGGGACCCTCACTATGCTGTCCCCATCAGCGCCCACCTTGATTACGGGTCAGCACTCCACTCTCTCTATCTAGCCACCCTCCAGGTGGCCCGACTCACTGCCCTCGTCTGCGCCCCCTCTGCCTCTGCTGACGCCAATGCCACCTTCCGAAACTATACCCTATCTCACATCCAGATGGAGCTGGAAACCAACCTCCTCCTGGCATTCTACCAACTTGGCATGTTGGAGTTCATGCATGACCTGGATCATTACCTCCAGGACCTTGCTCGGTACACCCACCTCGGCACTACCTCGGCATCCACCCCCTCTGCCTCTTCCTCCGCATTGAACTCTGAAGAGCTCAATGTCGTCAAACGCATTGAAGCCCGATGGACCAGCAACTTCGGCAACACTCCCCTCCTTCCATCCCACCCTCGTTTTCATGAGGCCTGCTTCGAATGCCACCGCCTTGGTCACCAGCGTGTCAACTGTGGGGTCTATCAGTGCCTGATATGCCACTATTTCTATCCCGGCCACTCTCAGCAGCAGTGCCCTTTGCGCCGCACTCCTCCGCCGCCCTCGCCCTCTACCTCTCCCACCTCCTCACACTCGTCACACCCATCCTCGCCCCATCGCTCCTACCATGGACCCTGCCATTTCCGCGGTTCCCGCCGCATGGTCCCCTGTCGCCTGCACCGTTGTTCCCACTCTCCTGACCTGGAGTCCGGCATGGACAACAACGTTTGGGACGACACTGCCTTCGCCAATGTGACCGGTTCGCTGGCTATGGGGGCATGTGACCTGTGAGGTGTCTATGCCGGTGGCTTGACCCTCGTGGGGGGGTAATGTTACGTTTTTTCCTTCCCTATTATGTTCTCTGCTCTCTCATGCCTACCTCCTGCCTTGTACATTGTCATCTTGCTGTTAGAGCCCCGCTTGACAATATCTTTTTACCTGTGTATTACTCATATGTTCTCTAACATTCCTCTGATTTCTATGCTTCGTAAACACTGACTCACCCCTGTTCCTCAATGTTCTACCGAGTTCTATGCCTGACTCATCTTTGTTCCACAATGTTCTATCCAGTTCTATTCTGTTACCACGGCTCGCCTATTTAAACCGTAGCACTCGACCTGTAACTCCAAGCTTGATCTTCTCAATCCAACAAGTTCTTGTGGACTTCGTCTGATTCTCTCACCTCAGTCCTTGACCACCCTTCACTCCTATAGCAAGGGCAGCCCTCTAGTAGCACCACGGCTAGAGGTTCTCCGCGTCATTGAAACCCTCGACCCCCCCTTGTCTGCTTGACTCCTTTGAGATCACGCCTAGCCCACGGTGAAGCGTAACAGTGTTGCCATTCTTTCATAGCAAACATGATGGCTGCAAGTTCCAAATCAGCCACATGATAATTATGTTCAGTGTCTGAGAGAGATTTGGAAATGAAGGCAATTGGGTGGTAATGATCTTCTTGCTTTTGACTTAAAATAGCCCCAAGGCCAATACCAGAACCATCAGTTTCGACATGGAAGACTCCATC
>JBBPSV010000634.1:0-15579 GCA_038093795.1 Retiboletus fuscus
GGAGTTCATCTGGGTTGGATTTAGCAGATCCAGCAAATATAAAATCTTCTAAATCCTCCATGGATGCTGAAAATGCTCCTGGGATTTCAGGCTCATCTTCCAAGGGTTGTGGAGGTCCCAGTGGTTCCAGTGGTTCCGGGCATTCCAGTGGTTCTAAGTGTGGCACTTTTTCCTGTTGGTTTTCTCATCTATAGGCTTCTTCATCCAAAGTATGCAGGTAATCTTTGTTCTTATTTGCTAGTATGTGTTGTCTACTGCTTCGACGTATTTCTGGAACAAGAGGAGGAACTGGAGCTGGAGGTGCAACCAGAACAGATGCTGGAACAGCTGAAATGGGTGGAATTTCTGGAAGCACCAGAACAGGTGGAATAGGTTCTGGAGGAATTTGAGCTGGAACATCTAGATGGAGTTGTTCAAGATGGTTTGCCAGCTCTTGAATGACAGGGCTGGCTGGTCATTCTGGAACATTTGCTTGTGCCATATTTTCATCTCCCACTGATTTCAGATTGGGTGAATGTTGACCATTTTCATCATCATCATCATCATGATTGTGTTCTGGTTGGTGGAGGTGCTCTGGAAGTAAACCCTCCCACTGTCCCTCAACAGTAGGGTCATTCCATGGAGCTGCTTCTGCTTCCAGAATGGTTCTGGTTTCATTGAATGTAACATGTCAGCTGGAGATGATGGTTCAACGTTCTATGTCAAGAAGCTTGTAAGCCTGTTGTCCATATGTGTATCCAATCATGATGTACTTTCTTCCATGAGATTGGAACTTTCCTCCACATTGTTCCTTTGGTGTGTAGGCATATGCAGGACAGCCAAAAGGTTGGAAGAAAGTGGGGTCAACATTTTGGTTGAAGAAGACTTTATATGGAACCTTTCCATCAATTCCAGAGGCTGGGCTTTGTGCAGTAACATAGGCAGCAGTGGCCATTGCATCAGCCCAGAAAGACTTTGGAAGCTTTGACTTCTCAAGCATTGTATTTGTGAGTGTAGATAGTGTTTGGTTCATTTGTTCAGCTAAGCCATTTTGCTCTGGAGTATATGGAGCAGAGGTTTTATGAACTGTTCCATCAGTTTGGAGTTGATCTTGGAATGCCTTGTTGACATATTCAGTTCCTCCATCACTGCGAATGAATTTCACATAAGATTCTGAAAAGTCTTTCTGTCTTACTTCTATCCAGAAGAGAGTTTGGATGTCCTTTTTCCATTGGTTGTAAATCTGTAGTGCTTCATTTTTGTGTTTCATGAAGTATACCCAGGGAAAACAGCTGAAATCATCTACAATGACAAGCCAGAACCTATATCCTTCCTGGGATCTTGGAGTCACAGGGCCTCCAATGTCCATATGAATCATCTCAAATGGTTGAGTGGTGCAAGGTCCTTCCTGAAGGTCAAAAGGCAGCTTCTTTATCTTTCCAAGGATACATGCTTCACAGAATGTGGGTGTGCCAACAAGTGTGTCTATTCCCTGGAGTTGTCCTGATTTCACCATTTGTTGAATTCTGTTATGACTTGACCTGGCCCCATTTATTTCTTTCCCTTTTCTTAGTTAACTAAGTCTCAGCAGATCGCTATCTGCTTTGTCTGGCACTACCCAGACCCCTATCTCACAGCACATAGGTCGATGTCCCACGGACCACATCATACATTTCATTTCTGACTAATGACCCTGCTGTCATTGTTGCTTCAGGTCGTTCTGACCGCTTCTTTGTTTCATGATAATCTTTGATAGAAAGCTGCATCTGATCAACATTGATCAACAGATCCACAGCGGACATGACTCACTTTTGCTCGTCCCAAGCTCCTCTGTTTCCTGAGTCATGTCTCCCTTGGCTTCCTAGTTTTCCTGTTCATTCCATCACGTTCCATAGCCTTCTAGGGCTCGCGTATATAAACTGTAGTCTCCATGCTTGTATTCCTTAAGCTAGAGCTACTCAATCATACTCTTGAGATAACTCCTACGCTTGATCTCCCAAGACCGGGATAAGACTTGTCCTCATCAGACTCATCGTATCCTTCAACGCTGAGCGTGCTCTTTGTGAGCAGATACCTTGCCTGAAGGTCCTCATCATACCATAGTGTCCAGAACGCTGGTACTCCTTAGCCCTAGTCCTCACCTTTGAGTCTACACTCGACCCTACCTGGGCCAAGTGTAATAAAAGCTCTAGCTTACCACGTTGTGGCTACCATTGAGTAGGCCCTCCTCCTCAGCCCGACCACCACTGATCTCCACCTCATGGAGAGCCACAGAATCACCAGCCGCAGAATCCTCAGAATCATCAGACTCAGAAGTCTCCACTGAAGGCTCTGATAACCCTGACCTTGACCTAGATCTATGCTCTCCCTCCATGGAAGCAGACTCCCAAGAACTTGCCCAGTTACTGTCTCACCAGCTTTCAGCCAGAGTAGTTATCCCTCGTAGCCCCACCCCACCGTCACTGACCCCAATTGCTCAAAGCAGTCATATATTTCTAGCCACAGCACCACCTGCTGCCCAACCCCAGACCCCCGTTATGGGAACCAAGCCCACCGAAATCTGCCTTGGAGTCCCTGAGGACTTCGATGGGAACCTCACGAAAGCGAAGCCTTGGCTACGCTCGGTACAACTGTACCTATCCATCAACACAGAGATTTACAACAATGATGCAAGATGAATCACCTATGCTCTTTCCTTCATGAAGAAAGGTACAGCATCCACATGGGCTGATACCTTCAGAGAATCCAAGATCTCCAGCAGAGGCTTCTCACTTGGGAAGTGGTCCAACTTTGTCGCCGACTTCGAAGGAGTTTTCTCCCACTCAGAATTGGTTACCAACGCGCTCATGTGGCTTGCCACCAAGCAAATGATCCCAGGAAAGAAGGGCGAGTTCTCCCCTTCTTTGGCTAACTACACTGCCCAGTTCAGGTCCAAAGTATCTGCCGTAGGAGTAACCAATGACTCAGTGCTAGTATCCTATTACTCTGCGGGTATACCCGAGGATCTGATGTTTGATATTCTCTGAATGGAGAACCCCCCCACTAAGGTCACTGACTGGTACAAAAAGGCAGCTCTTTTCGACTCTCACCACCAATGGGCTTGAGGAATCACTCAGCAGCACAAGAAGCCGAGCACTCTGTACGTGCCTACCCATTCCAAGAAAGAAGAAAAGGACCCCGACATCATGGACGTTGACACGATCTGTCTTCCCCCCAAGCTCACTGAAGCCGAAAGGCAGAAGTGTTTCAAGGAAGGCTGATGCCTCCAATGCCACCAGACTGGCCACATGGCAAAGGAGTGTAAGGTCTACGATGCCCCCAAGACTCCCAAGAAAACCTGGAAGGTTAAGAAAGACGACGTTCCTGAGCTAGCTGACTGTGAAGATGATGATGACAAGATCGAGTCAGTAGCTAGGATTTCTTTCTCCCAGAAGGATTTTGAGAACAGAGGACCCCATCAACGCGGACTCCTCCTAGATGTGCCAATGTACTCGTATCTGAGACTTGCAAATCCATGCAAATCCCAGTTCAGCTCATCGTACCTGTGTACACCCTTAAAGCCATTGACACTTGCACTCTGATCGACAGTGGTGCCGATATCTCTTGCATAGACTGGGGTTTTGTGCGAAAGCATAAACTCCCTCTTACTTGACTTCCAAAACCCATCCCAGTCTGGAATGTCGACCAATCTAGCAATGCCCATGGAGCCATCCAATTCATGTGTACCCTCTACACCAATACCGGAGGAATCACTCAGAAGGTTCTCTTCCATGTCATGTCATGTGAAAGCGAAAATATTATCCTCGGCCTCCCATGGCTCTGCTCCACCAATCCAACAATCGACTGGGTCAAACAGACCATCAACATCCCCGAGAGCTGCAATCAATCCAAGGTTCTTTTTCAAGAACACAACGTCACTACCTCAGAATATAGCGACCGATTCAAAAGACCCAGCTTCAACTGGACCCCCCTGCGACAAGTCAAGGTCAATTGCATTGATCACGCCTGACTCTACGAGTATCTCGATGAAGAATCGGAGAGTGAGTTCTGTCAAAGAGCTCATGACCATTATCGTATAGGACGAATCCAGCGGTGTGGATCTTGGTTCTACCCTCTAGGCTCCCCGGTTATTGCCAAGATCACCCCTGCCATGCAGCTCACACAAGCAGAGTTCAACAAGAAGCCCAAAGTCACCCTCCCAGTGGAGTATGAGCAGTTCTGAAAGGTGTTTGAAGAATGCCCAATCGGACAACTCCCACCGGAACAGACCTACAATCATGAGATTAACCTTAAAAGAAGGTTTTGAACCCAAGATCAGCAAACTGTACCCGCTATCCCCATGGGAATGAGAAGCCACCAAAGCCTTCCTAGAAGAGAACCTCCAGTCTGGTGCCATCCACCCCTTGAATTCTCCCCAAGCATCCCCGTTCTTCTTCGTCCAGAAGAAAGAACTCGACTCCAACGGCAACCCCAAGCTTCAGCCCTGCATGGACTACCAGAAGCTCAATGACCAGACTATCCAAGACACATACCCCCTACCCCGAATTGATGATCTCATTAACAAGGTGCAAGATGCTAAGGTCTTCACCAAATTTGACGTCCGATGGGGCTATAACAACGTCCAGATCAAAGAAGGACACCAGTGGAAGGGCACCTTCCTTACTCACAAGGGCCTCTTCAAACCCATGGTCATGTTCTTCGGAATGACCAACTCCCCCACCACATTCCAACGTTTCATGAACAACTCATTTTGGGACATGATCTCCAAAGGATGGCTTGTCATCTATATGGACAACCTCCTCATTTTCTCTCCAGACGAGAAACTTCACACCAAATGAACCAAGAGAGTCCTCCAATGGATGGAGGAACTTGACCTTCACCTCCACTTATCTAAATGCTCCTTTGCCATGGAGCAAGTGGAGTACCTGGGCATAATCCTCTCCCCAGGTAAGCTCACTATGGACCCTGTCAAACTTGACGGTATCACCTCCTGGCCTGCTCCAACCTCAGTCAAAGATGTCCGGTCCTTCCTCGGATTCACCAACTACTACCAGCAATTCATTCCCAATTACTCTACCATAGCTCGTCCCCTCATCGACCTCACCAAGAAGACTCAACCTTGGAAGTGGACACCCTCGCAGGAAGTGGCTTTCCTCCATCTAAAGGAACTATTCCTCTCCAAACCCGTTCTCCAACTCCCTGATCCAAGCGCTCCATTCACCATCACGACTGACACCTCTGGTGTGGCCAAGGGTGGTATTCTTTTGCAGACCAATGAAAATGGTGCTTGACACCTGTGCTCGTACCTCTCCCAGTCATTCTCTCCTGCAGAGTGCAACTACGACATTCATGATGTAGAGAACAATAGTTCTCTACGCTTATATCCTTCTTTCCCCCC
The DNA here is from genome assembly GCA_038093795.1 of Retiboletus fuscus. Classification (NCBI taxonomy): domain Eukaryota; kingdom Fungi; phylum Basidiomycota; class Agaricomycetes; order Boletales; family Boletaceae; genus Retiboletus; species Retiboletus fuscus. The sequence goes on from JBBPSV010000634.1 coordinate 5,378, forward strand.
ACATTCCTACAGCATCTCTTTGTCTTCTAGAATGCTCCTCTCAAATCCCGATCGTGGTCTGGCCGTTCCCATCGCTGTCCATAAATCCCGAACGCTCAGTAAGTCGACCTGAAATTCTGCGGTGAGTCGGGTTTGTTATATAAATTCCGTACTTCGTTCAGACGGTCCTTTCACATTTCCTCACGTGTTTACATATCATGTGACCTCAAGAGGGACACTTCGCACCGTTCGGGTGCAACCCAACATTCACTTACCTCATTTCCTATTCTATTTATATGTATCCAGGGGCATCATCCCGTTTTGTCCATATGTCGTCGGCTTTAGGTTTTGAAGGACGTTAGCATCCGGATTGGGTCATGTTATAAGTACTTTGTACCTAGAGTCATAATTCAGCTTTTGCTCACTCGCATTTTGATCATCTAAGTCTCTCATCGTTGCCGTCCATCGTCCATCGTCACCACGCATCGTCCAATGTTTCCAACTCGTTGCTCAACGTCCCCCCCTTCATCGCTTTTAATTCTGGATATGAATTCCACACGTAGGAATTCCGGAAAATTCCCTTCAACTCCATTCCAACTCGGATTTCATTTGGGTTTACCAATTCTGCTGGGTAAAAATCCTGAAGTCACCTCCTGACCTTCCCCACTTGCCAGAATCCCTTAGGGATGAACTCATCATACCCTCAGACCCCCTTTCTGCTAGCTCAGGCCGGAACGCTTGTTCCTGCAAATCCTCCGAGCTTTCAATCTCTTCAACTGGAGCCCACTGCGAGGGATTCTCAAAGGGTCTCCAGGAGAACACTTCAGCCGACTCCCCAGCGCCAAGAACTTGAAAATTTGCTAGCGCAATTTTGTGATTTGCAAATTTCTGAGAATTCAGAACTTTTTGTATCCATCCCACCTGGCGACGCACTGCATAACCGCTCTGCCGAGCTTCCCGACGTCTCGGCTCCGTTAGGCTTCACCATTGATCCGTTCGAACCACCTGCTTCCAATTTCACATCACCGGCGCCACCAACCCAGACTCTTTCAGGACCATCTATTCCTGGTTCACCTGCCAGTTTAGGTTCATACGGCATTCAGGATCAATTCCTACTTCCAATACCCGGCACGTTTATGCATTCGACCCCGGCTCACACTCGGGAATCATCTTTTCCCACTTCACCATTTTCCTCTCCTCTCAGCCCGCTTACTCCCTCACAGTCGTCACCCTCTACTGCTTCGTCCTCTCCCATCTCATCCTCCAATCCATCGCTTTCCTTCCTATTCCAACCATCACTCGTATCTCCGTCAACATATGCACCTGCCGTATTACCGAACCTGGTTATTCCGCCTCCACCCATTGTAAACCCGACCCAGACCGCCCGTGCTCAAATGGCTTTCCAGATGCCCCTTAGAGGAGCCCAGAACGCGCCGAAATTCGACGGGAAAAATCCTGCAGACTTACCTGGTTTCTTTGTGGAAATTGAGGAGCTTGCACTGCTTGCAATGCTTGACACTACCGGAAAAATCAAGGCTTCCCTGCGCTATGCCGATCGAGAGGAAACTGAATGTTGGGTGCTTCTCAAGGAAGCTAAAGCCAACCCGATAGATTGGGGTGCCTTCGTTGATGCAGTAAAAAAGTTGTATCCCGGTTGTGAAGGAACTGACCGTTATAGCCGCGCTGATATCCAGTACCTAGTCGAAGAATACCGAAGCAAGGCGATGTGCACCCAGGACGAGCTTGGGGAGTATAGGCGGAAATTTATGAAGGTTGCTAACGCTCTCATAGACAAGAAAAGATTATCCGAGATGGACCAGGATGCGCTTTTCCTGTATGGACTTCCCCAGGAGTTAGCAGATTGCGTCCGAGGTCGGTTGGCAATCGTCAAACCAAACCATCACCCAGATGAACCATACCCGATCGACGATTGTATAGAAGCGGCGAAATGCCTGCTGACCGGCTCCGCTCTCAGACCTAACATTTCCTTTACTCCTGCGCCCCGTGCTAATACTCCACAGCACTCGTATGCTTTGGCCGTACCCATTTGGGCTGGTCCAGCACCGTCCCTTCCCCAGACAGTCAAGCAAGAGGATGTCTCAGTGAATTGACAGACGGTTGCTTGGTCGAGAGCCTGCGCTTTCTGCGACTCCCTCGGTCACTTCATGGGTAACTGCCCTCATGTAGAGGAATATATCCGACTAGGCAAAGCGAGCAGGGGATCGGATAACCGTCTCTACCTACCTGATGGTAGGCGGATCCCGAGAATCCCTGGGTGCCATTGCCTTTGGGATTGTTTAGACCGCATCGCGTCCAAACAGACAGTGACTGCGACGTCGTCGGGCGTTCGTGACATACCACTGCATATGACTGTGGGTATTCTTTCCTTGACGTATCCCGAGACTGATATGATCCTTGACATCAAGCCTTCCGCTTTCATGGCCTCCATTGAGGACCATGGAAATTCCGATAACTTGTTGATGGCTGACCCCAAATTCCAGCCCTACATTGCCCAAGCTTGGGCAATGTTCCAAGCCGAGAAGCAGGCTAAGGATCTTAAAGGCAAGAAGGTTCGCTTTGACAGTGTCGAAATTCCGGCATGCAAGCCCCACCGATTGGACATTCGCTCGGCCACAGTATCTGAGGAACTCGAGTCGCCGGGAATTCAAGCAGCTTCCTGCTTTGCAGCACCGCTGGTCACGCCTGTAACCCCGATGTCGGCAACTGGGGCCACAAATTGATCGGCCTCATTCTCTCACAGTAGTATTCCTGCTAAACCGTCGTCGGCTAACGCATCTTCCTTCCCTTCTTCAAATCAGTACAGGTATTCATTTCCCTTGGAAGATGACACCGCTCCTAAGCATGTCCTTGATTGGGTCCTCGAGATGAGTATTCCCATCCCGGTGAAAGAGCTCTTCGCAGTTGCACCGGAATTCTGTAAACAATTCCGTGATCTTACTACTACTAAGCGGGTTACGTCTACTAACATTGTTCACGTGAACGAACTAGCCGGGCGCGACCCAGGAGCAGTTGAGAGAGAATTCGGGGATTGCATCATTCGCAATGAGGATGGTGATATAGTGGCCCACCATAGCCTACCGCTCCGATCCCTCGAAGTGAAGATTTGTGGTACTGGACGATTGATCAACTGTGTCCTCGACACGGGTTCGGAAATTGTTGCTATGCCCAAGCAAGTATGGGAAAGTCTCGGACTCCCAGTCCGCTCAGACCACGTAATCACCATGTTGAACGCTAATACATCCACAGAGTTGACGCTCGGGGTACTGGAAAATCTCCAGTTGGACTTTGGAGCAGGCGAAGTCTGTCTGCAAGTTCAGGTCATTCCCCAAGCAAACTTTGACCTTTTGCTCGGTCGACCATTTCATTGCCTTATGTCAGCAACCTCTGAGGATTTCCCTGACAGTTCCCAGACTATGACGCTGCGAGACCCGAATTCTGGGAAGGTCTATAGGCTCCCTACACGTTCTTGGACGGAGGGATGCCCTCGCTGTCGTCGCGGGCAGCAGTGTGCTAACCATCAATCCGTCGTCGAGATGGGTTTTTGAGTATCGATGATCCGCCGAAAGGTTGGGGAGAGCCCACTGCACCCACATGTCATTCTACTGTTAATTCCACTTCGTCATTTTTATTCCGATCGCCTTCTGACCTGCTTCCCTCTCGAGATACCCGTTCCCCTTCTTATGAATTCCTTACTTCTACCCAAACCTCATTGACCCCAGCTAATGTTTCGGCTTTTCATTCCGTTTATACCTTCGACCCTGCGAAGCATGGCTTTGTTTATAAACCCATCGCTAAAAAGATTCAGCCGGTTTCGGCTCCCATTGGTGAGGAGTATCGCATTATTTGTCGATTACCCGATGACCCACTGGCCGGGTTAAAGCCCTTACCTACTCACCTGCCGGAATTTACTCCAGGTGTTCACTTTACACAGGAATGCGCAGACGCGTTAGATCTCGACCCTGCAAAGTGGCTTTGGCCAGAAGAGCTCAAGTTAGTTCGGTGGCTAGTCCGTGAACATGAGATGGCTTTCGCTTGGGTTCCCACTGAGCGAGGTCGTTTTGATGAACGGTATTTCCCACCTGTCAAAATCCTGACGATCCCGCACACACCATGGGTGCAATGCAATATTCCGATACCACCTGCCTCTTGGGAGCAGGCAATCCAGATCATCAAGGATAGGATCGCATCCGGAGTTTATGAACTGTCTACTACAGCTTACCGATCCCGCTGGTTCTGCATGCTTAAGCAAGACGGGAAGACTCTTTGGCTAGTCCACGACCTGCAACCGCTTAATGCCGTGACTATCCGGGATTCGTTGATGCCGCCCTTTGTCGAGCAGCTGGCCGAATCATTTGCCGGGTATGCTGTTTACAGTATGCTGGATTTGTTTGCAGGGTATGACCAGTGTCCTCTCCACAAGGAATCTCGGAATATGACCACATTTAACTGTCCTCTCGGACCTCATCGTTTAACCACTCTCCCGATGGGCCATACTAACGCAGTGCAGGTTTATCATGGCGACGTTGCATTCATCCTCCAAGAGGAAATCCCGGACCATACCAAACTGTTCATCGACGACGTCCCTATAAAGTCCGAGACTACCAGGTATCAACAGGAAGACGGTTCTTACGAAACCATCCCCAAGAACCCGGGAATTCGGAAATTCATTTGGAATCATCTGATTGTTACTCACCGAATTTTGCAGCATTTTGAGATTGTTGGAGCTACAGTGTCCACGAAGAAATTCGTGTTGGCCACTCCCAAGGCTACCATCATTGGGCACAAGTGCACGTTCAAAGGGCGAATCCCACACAAGGCTAAAGTCCAGAAAATCCAAGACTGGCCAGAGTGCAAGAACCTTATGCAGGTTCGCGGATTTCTAGGCACCTGCGGGGTGGTTCATATTTTCATTCGGAATTTTGCTTTGATCGCGCGACCGCTCGTCAACTTGACCCGGAAAGGCGTTCCTTTCAAGTGGGGCGAACCACAACGAGCAGCGATGATTCGTCTGAAGGACGAGATTATTAAGTCCCCCGCGCTGCGACGCTTGGACTACAAGTCCGGATGCGAAGTTATCCTGGCCATGGATACTTCGGTTATTGCGGTCGGATATATTCTGTCGCAGGACGGCGAGGACGGCAAATGCTATCTGAACTGATTCGGTTCTATCAGCCTCACCGAGGTCGAGAGTCGTTATTCCCAAGTGAAACTAGAGCTTTACAGACTATTTCATGCATTGTGAGCAGTTCGGGTTTTTATATTCGGAATCGCTAACCTCACAGTAGAAATGGACGCTGAGTATGTCAAAGGGATGATCAATAATCCCAACCTCCAGCCAAACGTGACCATCAACCGATGGATCACGGGAATCCTTCTTTTTCATTTCAATCTTGTTCACATTCCTGCTGCAGGGCACACTGGCCCAGACGGACTGTCACGTCGCCCGCCATCTGATGATGACCCTCCCGAGGAGGATGACGTCGAGGATTGGTTGGATGATGCCTATTCCTTTTCGATTTCCTTGCTTAATGAATGCCCCCTTCCTTCCCTTACCCCTTCGGAATTCCGCCCATACCCCTACAATACATTGGACACTACCAGCTCTTTCAACTGCCTTGCAGACTTCCAGACCACCACTTCATTCGCACCAGTTTACCCCTTCCTACTTCGTTGCTTTGTTCTTTCTCCTTCAGACGATCCTTCCTCTTCAGGAAATCTCATTATACCCAGATCCACCAAGGCTGTTGCCAAAGAGGCTCGGCTTGATCGGATTCGGAATTTTCTTGAAACCCGTGTGCGTCCCGCTGATCTCTCTGACGCAGAATTCCAGTCCTTCGTCAATTCCACAACCTGATTCTTCGTCTTAAACGGCTCCCTCTGGCGTTGGGAACCTCATGGTCGGCACCAATTGGTAGTATCAGAGCAGTGACGTTACGGACTCATCAAGGAGGCTCATGACGACCTTGGACACAAGGGTGTCTTCTCAGTCCGGACCCGTCTGCTGCTTCGGTTTTGGTGGCCGATGCTGGTCAACAACGTCAAGTGGTATCTCCGAACCTGCCACGAGTGCCAGATTCGTCAAACCCGAAAGTTGCATATCCTGCCTACAGTCCCTATTGTCGGTGGCCTCTTCCATAAGGCCCATATCGACACGATGGTTATGCCACACTCAGGTGGCTATTGCTTCATCGTCCAGGCTCGGTGTGCTCTGACAGCATATTTGGAATGGCGTATGTTGCGTTCGGAAAATGCGGTCGCGCTCGCTTCCTTTATTTTCAAAGATATCCTGTGCCGGTGGGGTGCCCTCTCGGAAATTGTTACTGACAACGGTCCCGCCTTCGTCCAAGCTTTAGATATCCTCGCGACCCGATACCATATCCGCCATATTCGGATTTCCCCCTACAACTCCCAAGCTAATGGCATCGTCGAGCAACAGCACCTTGATGTCTGGGAGGCCATCGTCAAATCTTCCCAGGAGGGGGAGCTGTGCTGGCATACTGCTGCTCACTCGGTTTTTTGGGCAGAAAGAGTAACTATCCTGAAGTCCACTGGGCTATTGCCCTACTTCATGGCCCATGGCGTCGAGCCGCTTTTTCCGTTCGATATTTCCGAGGCTACCTTTTTAATTCCGCTACCTGACACTGACCCGCTTTCTTCATCGGGATTAATCGCCTGGCATGCCAGACAGTTACAGAAGCGCCAGGAAGACTTGGAAGCTGTTCATCAGCGTGTCCTCCAGGCTCGTTTCGGTAAAGCACTTTGAAGCTGCATTCAAGAATTGGATTATGGACTACGACTTCCGTCCTGGAAGTCTGGTCTTGGTTCGGAATACCCGAATCGAGAAGGAGCTAAACTGAAAGACAAAGCCGAGGTACATCGGTCCAATGGTCGTCCTTCACAGGACTTCAGGAGGATCATATCTCCTGGCTGAGTTGGACAGTGCAGTTTCCAGGCTTCGATACACAGTGTTTTGACTTATTCCATATTACCAGCAATTCAGAACTTCTGTTCCAGTCACCCAGCTGATTGGCCTAGACGAAGAAGATCTGGATAACCTGGCAGGAGAAGACGTTGAAGAGCTGGACGATGAAGAAATGGACGCTGTCGACGCTGAATAACCCCATTCCCTCTCCACCGTTAATTCTGACACCGATACCATCCACCCGATACCCAAATACTGCCATTGTTCATACGATAGAAATTCCGTTTCACCCCGGGTTTAGACTGGCGATACGTACTCTCTCTCTCTCCTTATTGAAAAACTGAAAACAAAGTCACTAAAAATTCCACAGACAGTCATAGTACGATAGAAAAGATATACCGTCGAAAAGAACAGTCGTAGAAAGAATTCCGATATCACACAGAAAAATCCCGAACGTGTCTCGCAGTCATTCCAAGTACCCCTTTGTTTCTCCTGCATATAGAGACACGACGCACATTTTAAATACCCTCCTTCACACTCCTTTAGACTCTTACACCAGGGCGACTCGGTAGGAGCAGACGCGAAAGAAGACCGAAGAACACAAGTCGGGTCAGACGCTCGCACATCGGGTTTAATCGTCTATCCTATTTACTCACATTCGCTTACCCTTACTATTCTTTTACTTAGACCGCGGATTCGGATGGACTCGAGCGTGCAAGAATCGGGATTTCCTTTGAACATACAAACGCGGTCGGGAATTACAAGTACACTACAACGGGATAGCAACTACGAAGATGAAGAAGGGGGGAGTGCCTACTCAATCCTGCGCAACTCCTCCATGGCCTCCTCCATTACCTCCAACACCTCCTTGTGCTCGACCTCGAGCGCCTTGATACTGGCCTGGATTTGCCGAATCCTCTTCTGGGACTCGAGGAGGTGGCGGATAGCCACGTTGTGCTTCTTCGCGGCCTTGGACCGTCCAGATGAACTGGACACCTTGATGGTCATGGTCCACGCCTTCGTCTTGGCCTTGACCGGCGTCACCTCTTCCTCTTCCTTGTCTTTGGAGACCTTGACGATCCTGGGCGTTGGCTTTGTCACCCGAGAAGGTCATGCTAAAATTCCGATTAGCGAACGCATGAGAGGGACGTGGATTGGACTTACCAGGAACCGCAACCTCCACTTTCCCCTTTCGCCTCCCACGCTTTACCAACCGGCTGCACTTGACCCTGGAGAGCGAGCAGCTTGCGCATGCTGCCCCCTCAATTCCGATGCACTCCCGCTTGCCTTGGACGCACTTTTCGCAGGGTGGGAGTGGTTGTGCCCTCCCCTTCTCCTTCGCTTGCCCAGGCTGTTGGGTGTCTTCCTCAACCTCAACCTTGTCATCGTCGTCGTCATCCTCGATGTGCTGATGCTAAATCCAAGTCAAGTTGGGATTTTCGCTGAAGAACAACAAACCTGGCTCCTATGGAGAAGTCCAGGTAGTATGAAAGGTGAGGGGTGTGATGGGTTCGTCCCCAAAGAGGGTTCGAGGTGGAGGTGAAGTGCCAGAAGGGAATGGTCCAGGAGGAAGGATATTCTGGACGTGTGTCCAGAGAAGAGAGTGATAGTCCGGTAGCGAGAATGGTAGTCCAATGGTGGATACGATAGTCCGGACACGTGAGTCTGAGGGGAGAGCGATGTGGAAGACGGCGGAGACGATGATGGCGACGAGTATGTGCGTGCGTGCATGCGTGGAGAGGATCCTTTGATCCTCAGAAGTCAAAAAGTCTATTTGAAAACCAAAGGTACAAGACTTTATAGTCCGGGCATTTCCCAGGACTGTCAGGGATAAAGAACACGAACTCTAACTATAAAACGAAGCGAAGGCGATGACAACAGTAGTGATAAATGATGACGACGAATGAAAGGGGTAAAGATAACTACTTATAAGTGGTACGAAAGGAGACCGACGAAGACCGAATGAAAGGACTAAGAGACTGGGTGAGGAAGGACAGACTGGACTAGGTAAACGATGACCGGATGGAGTGTACATGACGATGGACAGTCTGTAGGATGTGGTGAAACGATGGGATATGACACTAGAGACGTATGAGTCTCTACATCGCGTAACGACCAACCACTTACCTTCCTGTTCCTGGCCGTCCTCCTGTCGAACGACTTGTCTGAGACCAAGGAGGCCTCAGACGACACGGCCCACGTCCCCTGCGCAGACCCTGATCCAGATGGGACCAGTGCTTCTTCGACCTCCATCGCGCCCTCGGTGTCTTGCGTCGGTTCGAAGGCGGGCACGACGGCAGAGAGAGGGGGTGCCGCCAACGCTACCTTCCAGTCGGCGTGCTGCTGGTCGGCCTTGGTGATGTCCTTGGCCGTGCTCTCGTCGAGCCCGGCATTGAGCCCGAACGACGTGGCGTCCTTCATTGCCTTCATAAGAAGATCCTGCAGTTTGAGGTGTCAGTACTGTTAGAGTGGTGACAAGCATAGCAGGATGCACCAGTGCAACGCTCCAGTTCCTTATCCACAACTCCTTGTCTTCCCTCAGTTCTTCCTTGTCGTCGGGCATCATCTTCATCAGCATAAGGATGCGTTCCCGAACGTCTTTGAATGTCTTCTGAGTGGCTGTGCACTCGGCCGCCTTGGGATCGGATTTCTGCATGAGGGCAGAGAGGCGCAATTGGAAGTCACTCATGGTGGTAGGAGGAATGGGGAGATGATGATGGTGATAGTGAAGGTGGAACGCGGATGGCCACACGTCTTGTACGGCCATTCGGACTCAGTCGATTTCCCGCATTGTCGTTTGAAACTCAGAATATTCCCACGCCACAGGCTCGCGCACAACTGACTGAGGACAGTCAGTAGTCAAGTCCCCCGCGGGTGTAGAGAACAATAGTTCTCTACGCTTATATCCTTCTTTCCCCCCACATTCCTACAGCATCTCTTTGTCTTCTAGAACACTCCTCTCAAATCCCGATCGTGGTCTGGCCATTCCCGTCGCTGTCCATAAATCCTGAACGCTCAGTAAGTCGACCTGAAATTCCGCGGTGAGTCGGGTTTGTTATATAAATTCCGTACTTCGTTCAGACGGTCCTTTCACATTTCCTCACATGTTTACATATCATGTGACCTCAAGAGGGACACTTCACACCGTTCGGGTGCAACCCGACATTCACTTACCTCATTTCCTATTCTATTTATATGTATCCAGGGGCATCATCCCGTTTTGTCCATATGTCGTCGGCTTTAGGTTTTGAAGGACGTTAGCGTCCGGATTGGGTCATGT
>JBBPSV010000635.1:0-15573 GCA_038093795.1 Retiboletus fuscus
CCACCCGTGGCCACACCGGAGGCGTCGGTCACGATGGCGAATGGTGCGCTGGGGTCGGGGAGGCGTAAAATGGGTTTGGAGAGGAAAAGTTCCTTCAGGCGGAGGAACGCGGTGTCTTGTGATGGGCCCCAACTCCAGGGTTGGGTCTTCTTGGTAAGATCTATGAGAGGTCGGGCTATGGTGGAATAGTCCGGGATGAATTGCCGGTAGTAATTGGCGAATCCAAGGAAGGACCGGACTTCTTTGACGGAGGTCGGGGCGGGCCATGAGGTAATCCCGTCGAGCTTGACGGGGTCCATGACAAGTTTCCCGGGGAATAGGATCATGCCAAGGTAATCAACCTGATCCGTGGCAAAAGCACACTTGGACAGGCGGAGGTGAAGGTCAAGCTCTTCCATCCGCTGGAGAACTCGTTTAGTGCGTTCTGTATGGAGTTGGTCGTCGGGGGAGAAGATGAGGAGGTCGTCCATATAGATGACGAGCCATCCTTCTGAGATCATGTCCCTGAACGAATCGTTCATAAAACGCTGGAACGTGGCGGGTGAATTAGTCATGCCGAAGAACATGACCATTGGTTCGAAGAGGCCCTTGTGAGTGAGGAAGGCGCCTTTCCATTGGTGTCCTTCTTTGATTCGGACATTGTTGTAGCCCCATTGAACGTCGAACTTAGTGAAGACCTTAGCGTCTTGCACCTTGTTGATGAGGTCGTCGATCCGAGGTAAGGGGTACGCGTCTCGGATCGTCTGGTCATTAAGCTTCCTGTAGTCCATGCAGGGACGAAGCTTTGGATTACCATTGGCGTCGAGCTCCTTCTTCTGAACGAAGAAGAAAGGGGATGCTTGAGGGGAATTCGAGGGGCGGATAGCACCAGACTGGAGGTTTTCTTCAAGGAAGGCTTCTGTGGCTTCGCGTTCTCTCGGGGATAGCAGATATAACTTGCCGATCTTGGGTTCGAAGCCTTCTTTTAGGTTAATCTCGTGGTCGTAAGTCCGCTCCGGTGGGAGTTGTCCTATTGGTCGTTCTTCGAACACCTTTCGGAACTGCTCATACTCCGCTGGGAGGGTAACCTCGGGTTTCTTGTTGAATTCCGCTTGTGCGAGCTGCATAGCGGAGGTGATCTTGGCGATGACTGGAGAACCTAGGGGGTAGAATCGCAATCCACACCGTTGGATCCAACCAATCCTATAGTGGTCGTGAGCTCGTTGACAGAACTTGTTCTCTGTTTCTTCGTCGAGATATTCATAGAGTCAGGCGTGGTCTACGCAGTTGACCTTGACTTGCCGTGGGGGGGTCCAGTCGAAGCTAGGTCTCTTGAATCGGTCGCTATGTTCGGAGGTAGCGACATTGTGTTCCTGAAAAAGAACCTTGGATTGATCGCGAGATTCAGGGATGTTGATCGTCTGCTTGACCCAGTCGATCGTAGGGTTGGTAGAGCGGAGCCAGGGGAGTCCAAGGATGACGTTCTCGCTTCCGCAAGACATGACGTGGAAGAGGACTTTCTGGGTAATTCCTCCAGTATTGGCGTAGAGGGTACAGGTGAATCGGATTGCTCCGTGGGAGTTGCTAGATTGGTCGACGTTCCGAACAGGGATGGGTTTCGGTAGTTGAGTAGTAGGGATCTTGTGTTTTCGCACGAAGTCCCAGTCGATGCAAGAGATATCGGCGCCACTGTCAATCAGGGCGCAGGTGTCAACGGCTTTGAGGGAGTGCACAGGTACGATGAGCTGGACTGGGATCTGCATAGATTTGCGGGTCTCAGATACTAGTACATTGGCACATCTAGGAGGAGTCTGCGTTGACGAGGTCCTCCGCTCTAAAAATCCTTTCGGGAGAAGGAGATTCTAGCTACTGACTCGACTTCATCATCATCATCTTCGCAGTCAGCTAGCTCAGGGAGATCATCCTTCTTCACCTTACGGGTCTTCTTGGGGTTCTTTGGTGAGTCGTAGACCTTGCACTCTTTTGCCATATGGCCGGTCTGGCAGCATCGGAGGCAGCGGCCTTCCTTGAAGCACTTCTGCCTTTCGGCTTCAGTAAGCTTAGGGGGAAGACGGACGGCGTCGACGTCCATGGCGTCAGGATCCTTTTCTTCCTTCTTCGAGTAGGTGGGAATATACGAGGTGCCGGGCTTCTTGTGTTGCTGCGCGATTCCTCGAGCTCGGCGGTGGTGAGAGTCGAAGAGGGCCACCTTCTTATACCAGTCGGCGACCTTGGTAGAGGGGTTCTCCATTCGGAGAACGTCAAACATGAGATCTTCGGGTATACCCGCGGAGTAGTAGGAGATCAAGACCGCTTCGTCAGTCACTCCTGCGACGGATACCTTGGACCTGAACTGTGCCATGTAGTTAGCCAGAGAAGGGAAGTACTCACCCTTCTTTCCAGGGATCATTCGCTTGGTGGCTAGCCAAGTTAGTGTGTTGGTGGTCGATTCTGAGTGGGAGAATACGGCCTCGAAGTCTGAGACAAAGTCGGACCACTTCCCAAGAGAGAAGCCTCTGCCGGAGATCTTGGATTCTCGGAAGGTATGGGCCCACGTAGCCGCCATACCTTTCTTCATGAAGGAAAGCGCATAGGCAATTCGCCTAGCGTCGTCGTTATAAATTTCTGCGTTGATCGAGAGGTACAATTGTACCGAGCGAAGCCAGGGCTTCGCCTTCGTGAGATTTCTGTCGAAGTCTTCGGGGACTCCGAGACGGATTTCCGTGGGCTTGGTTCCCATAACGGGAGTCTGGGGCTGAGGGGCTGGGGGTGCTGTGACTGGGAAGATATGACCGCTTTGAGCGATCGGTGTCGGAGACGGCGGGGTAGGGCTACGAGAGATAACTGCTCCAGCTGAAAGCTGGTGGGACAGTAGTCTAGAGAGTTCTTGGGATTCTGCTTCCTCGGTGGGAGAGCGTAGGTCGAGGTCTAGGTCGGGGTTATCAGAGCCCTTGGTGGGTGCTTCTGAGTCCGATGTTTCTGAGGCTGAGGACTCAGGGTCTGGTGATTCTGTGGCTCTCCACGAAGTGGAGATCGGTGGCGGTCGGGCTGAGGAGGAGGGCCTACTCGATGGTAGCCGCGACGTGGTAAGCTAGAGCTTTTGTTACGCTTGGCCCAGGTAGGGTCGAGCGTAGACTCAAGGGGGTTTCTGGGACTAGGAGAGTACCAGCGTTCTTGACGCTACGGTACGACTAAAGGCCTTCGGGCGAGGTATCTGCTCACGAAGAGCACGCTCAGTGTCGAAGGATACGATGAGTCCGTCGAGGATGAGTCTTATCCCGGTCTTGGGAGATCGAGCGTAGGAGTTATCTCAAGAGTAAGATTGAGTAGCTCTAGCTTAGGGAATACAGGCGTAGAGACTACGGTTTATATACGAGAGTCATGGAACGTTGTGGAAGCCCGTAGAAAGGACGGGTTGATATGGGATGAAGGGAGATGTGACTCGGGGAAGCGTACGGACTCGGGATGAGTCGAAACGAGTCACATCCACTGCGGATCTATCAATCAGCATCGATCAGAAGCAGCTGTGTATCAAAGATTATCATGAAACGAAGAAGTGGCCGGAATGGCCCGAAGTGACAATGACAGCGGGGTCATTAGTCAGAAATGAAAGAAGGATGCAGTCCGTGGGAGTATCGACCTACATGCTGCGCGAGAGGAGTCTAGGTGAGGCTAGACGAGATGGATAGCGATCCATTGAGACTAAGCTAAGTAAAATAAAGAAATGAAATGAACGGGGCCAGGTCAACTCGTAACAACTACGAAGTCTTCGCAACCTAGTCTACCCTTCACGATGACCGCTCAGTGCTAGATGCATTGGGTTGTTTCACAGATGACGTCTATCTAAGATCGCTTAAAATGGATCGGGAGATTGTGATGAAAATTCAGATTTCACCAGATTCAAAAAGATCATACGTAACGGCTGAAGCCTTGCTCGACAGTGGGGCTAACGCAATATTTATCGACGCCAAATGGGCTAAGGAAAAAGACATTCCTCTCACGCCACTACGCCACCCTATCCCAGTTTACAATGTGGACGGGACCAGAAACTCTGCAGGAAATATTACCCACTGCGCGGAGATAATCCTGGACTACGAAGGTCACCGAGAAAGATGCACAGCGGAAGTAACCGACTTAGGAAAGAACCAAGTCGTAATCGGTTATTCCTGGCTGAAGAAGCACAACCCTGTGATCGACTGGCAGAAGGGAACGGTCGCTATGACGAAATGTCCACGCTCCTGCTACTTCCTACAAGATGCTCCCGTATTCACGCAATGCCTTGAGAAGGAAGAGCAAGAGAACGCCTATATGGCTTATTCTATTCGAAATGCACTAGAAGTACCAAAACCCCTGGATGAGACCGCAGAGAAACTTGTCCCAAAAGAATTCCACAAGTTCCTTCACGTATTCCACAAGGGAGAAAGCGAAAGAATGCCGCTGAGGAAACCCTGGGATCACGCTATAGATCTCAAAGAAGGATTCAAGCCTAAGAAGGGATGACTAATTCCCCTATCCATTACTGAACAAGAAGAAGTCACCGCTTTCATCGATGACCAATTACGGAAAGGATATATTTGCCCCTCTAAATCCCCTCAAACGTCACCAGTGTTCTTCGTACCCAAAAAGGATGGAAAGAAGCGTATGGTACAGGATTACCGATACCTCAACGAAGGAACAATCCAAAACAATTACCCCCTCCCCTTAATCTCCCAACTCGTCAATAAACTCAAAGGGGCTAAATTATTTACTAAAATGGATCTACGATGGGGATACAACAACGTACGCATCAAAGAAGGCGACGAATGGAAAGCTGCCTTCGTCTGCTTCTGAGGCGCTTACGAACCCCTCGTTATGTATTTCAGACTTTGCAACTCCCCCGCCACCTTCCAAGCAATGATGAACGAAATCTTTGCCGATATGGATGACGTGGTCGTGGTATATATAGATGATCTCCTAATATTCACGAAAACCGACGACCCTGAGGAACACGATCAAATCGTACTAGAAGTCCTCAAGCGTCTCAAAGAAAATGATTTATTCGTAAAACCAGAAAAATGCGTCTTCAAAACCACCAAGGTTGAATTCCTTGGAATGATGGTTGGAAAAAATGGAATCGAAATGGACGAAGCTAAAGTAAAGGCTATTCTGGAATGGCCTATGCCAAAGAACATAAAGGATGTGAGAAGCTTCCTAGGGTTAGCAAACTTCTACAGACGATTCATCAAGGACTACTCCAAAGTCGCTCGTCCTCTTCATGACCTCACAAAGAAGGACACGAGGTTCGTCTGGGAAGAATCCCAACAACACGCCTTTGACAGGCTAAAAGAAGCTTTCACTACTGCTTCCATCTTGGCATTCCCCAATCTAGATGCCAAATTCTGCATTGAGTGCGACGCATCAGATTACGCCACTGGAGCCGTTCTATCGACACTCAAAAACGAAAAGTGGCATCCTGTTGCCTATTCCTCCCACAGCTTCTCTCCGCAGGAACGGAATTACCCGATAGCTGATAAGGAAATGCTAAGTGTTATCCAAGCTTTGGAGCAGTGGCACCACTACCTAGAAGGAGCTCGGCACCCCTTTGAGATCTGGAACGATCACCGAAACCTAACGTACTTTATGACATCCCAAGATCTCAACTGTCGGCAAGCCCGATGGGCTCAGTATTTATCCAGATTCAACGCACTATGGTTCTACAAACCTGGTGCTTCTATGACAAAAGCAGATGCTCTCTCACGACGAAGCGACCACCTTGACGGTGTAGAAAACGATAACAAGGGAATAACTGTTATCTCCCCGGAGAAGATTAGATCCACCCACGTTCTGATCTCCGATGAAGGGTCTAACTTAAAATCTAAAGTTTTCAACGAAGTCTGCAAACTCTCGGAAATGGAAATCCTTGAGCTCTGCACCACGCACACCATTTGCGAAGAACGTGATGGTTTACTCTACGACGAAAAAGAACGTTTATTCATCCCTGAACCCCTACGCCTCGAAGTGCTTGCGCTTCATCACAACTCTCCTGTCGCTGGACACCCCGGTTACGAAGCAACAAGAGAACTCATCTCATGGTCATACACATGGCCCAAGATGAACTTATTTATTAAGGATTACGTCTCACACTACGATCGATGCGCATGCTTTAAGGGTTCCAACCAGGCACCCTCTGGATTATTAGTTCCATTGGAAGCTCCTGATCGACCATGGGAACACGTATCGGCAGATTTCACTATGGATCTCCCCCTTTCCCACGGTTTCGATTCTATTCTGGTAATAGTGGACAGGTTCTCCAAAGAAGTTGAATTCATCCCTGCTCTCAAGACATGGACCGCCCTAGATACAGCGAAAAACTATCTCACGCACGTTTGGAAGCATCATGGCCTTCCAAAATCCATTGTCTCAGACCGTGGACCGCAGTTTGCTTCCACTGTAATGCAGGACATCTGTCGCCAGCTTGATATTCAATCTAAGTTATCAACCGCTCATCACCCCCAAACAGATGGTCAAACGGAACGCATGAACTGAGATCTACAACAGTATCTCCATATGTTCTGTGCAGAAAATCAAGATCAATGGGTCGATTGGCTCCCCATCGCCCAGTTCTCCATAAACTCTAAAGTTTCTTCCGCGACGAAGTCGTCCCCTTTCGGCACCACCCTCTCCTACCAACCCCGGATGGGCATCGAACCTGGTCGTTCGAAAGCCCCTGCCGCAGACTCCTTCGCTGACAAGATGGAACTTGTTCGCAATAATTTATTAAAAGCCCAACAATGCATGAAAGTCCAAGCCGATAAGCATAGAACCGCCGCTCCCCCTTACCAGGTCGGAGATAAGGTTTGGCTTTCAACGGATAACCTCCGTCTTACCCGCGCTTCACGTAAATTATCCGAAAGATGGCTGGGGCCGTACCAAATTAAGAAGTTGGTCAGTACGAACACAGTTGAACTGCTTCTTCCCCGTTCAATGCGAATCCACCCCGTCGTCAACATCTCACGAGTCAAACCGTACAGGGAACGGTTACCAGGGCAACGTGCCGACAAACCGGGACCCGTCTCCGTTACTGAAGACTGTGACGACGAATGGGAAGTGGACCATATCATTGACTCTCGCTTGCGAGGGCGCCGTCTGGAATATCTTATCCATTGGAGGGGCTGGTCAGATGAAGACCGGACTTGGGAACCGAAGTCAAACCTTACGCACGCTGACGCTGCAATTTGGGACTTCCACTGTCGTAACCCAAGCGCTCCTCGTCTCCTCCGCATGTCGCAAGCCGACTTTTCTTCTCTCTTTATGCACGTTAACGTGCATGAAAACCCCAACGATCCTAATGCTCCCTTTAATCGCCTGGAATGCGATTCATAGCAGGGGGGTAGTGTTACGATCGGTCCTATATGACGTCCCAATCCTAACGGATTTTCGCTAAGTTCTTATATCTTATCTTATCATCTTATCGCACCCACGGATGCTCATGCACCATCTAATCATGGACGCCTTTGTTTACCTTTGTTTACCTTTTTATAGAGTTTACTTTCTCTCCAAGTCGCACTATCCGGCAAGCACAGCCTTCTTCTTATCTTTCATTTCCATGCTGTGCTTTGCTGTGCGCATTGCCTCTTTCATTTCCATCATGCTTCTCTTCCATTCTATTCCTGTGCACTGCTGCGCATTACACATCCATGCTTCTCTTTAATCTCCGTCTCACAGCCTCATGCCTCATGCTGCCACATCATATGACCATATGTAGTTAGTCACTAAACATGTACATACAATACGCTCTGCTATATAAACCCAGAGAACTCGCTGGCTAACACCAGTCTTGTTCTTCTGGAGATTTCCCCAAGTCTCTACACTAAGAGCGATACTCCCCGTTTCACTTCACTCATACGCTCTAGTCTAGCATAAGGACTACTACGAAGTTTAACCGCGACTTAGTCTACCACTCGACGATGACCGCTCAAGTGCTAGCCATTTGGGTTGTTTTAGAATATAGAATCACTCGCGAACATGCCAGCACACTCACCCTTGCTCTCACACATAGTAGTTTATCTCAAACATGGTGTGTGTGACACGGACTCAGAAAATCGATTGAACACTATGACTTCAGACATATTGTCATCAAAACAGCAGACCAAGAATGATAGCAGACAAAGAACAACCCATTTACACGACGAGCAGGCAAGCCATGCATCCTCCCCCCCAACTACTTCGCACCATTGCCTGAAGAACAGTCCTGAGCAGTATCCACTGCCCCAGAAGATCCCGCCACGTTCGCGCCTGGAAAACCATTCGCCAACGCACGGAAGTACAAGGTAGCCAACTCCAACGGCGATGCTTCTTGTCCTCCAGGCTGAGGCTGACCTTCACCAGCAGGGAAAGGGTTATCCATACCAGGGAACAATCCCCATGGGCCAAATGGGCCCAAGAAGGGGGGGCCTGGATAACCCTGGAACCGAGGACTGGGTCCTTGCAGAGCAAACCAAGGCAGCAATGGCATACGTCCACGTGAGGACACACCAGCATCATCCTGACCGGAGCTACGACCTGTGTGACCATCAAGCGCCTTACCTTGCACTGTCTCTCCACCCGTCTCAGTAGCATGGGCCAAAGCCCCAACAGACGATACCTCCGTCTCACCTGAGTGCAAGAGAGACACATTGCACCCACCGCCAACCTGTCCCAGGTGATTTTCAACCTGTTGTGGAGCGAGAGCAGTAGGGGCAGCCCGTGCAGGTTTGTTGACCTCCGTTCCACCAAGCGCAGACATATCGCTGCTAGTTTTTACAGCTTGGCCCACAGTCGCAGGCTCTTGAACTTGTGTACCTGGCAGCAGAGGGCCAGCTGGAGCCGCGGGAGCACCTGACGTCTGAGGGAGAGGGATTGGCGCCGCGATCGAGGCAACTTGCGCCTCCTTGTTCAACGGAGGCAAATCAGAAGCTATACCTGTGCTCGTCGGAAGAATTGCCACGGAATGCATGCACAGACAGAATGCCTCATCGTCATCTTGCACGTCCCCAATGTGCTTCTTAGTGACCAACTGGGGTTTCGGGCGTTCGCAGTTGATGGGGGCAGTGGTTGCCAAAACAGGACCCATGCTGACCTTCGAGGCTTCTGCTAAAGGAGCCTCACGTGGCACATACTTTGCCAAAGCACTCTAGATGCACACAGGTCAGCGATTCGGAAGACTAGCCAAACAATCAATGCTTACCTCCTCATCTGATGAATTGTGCAAGGGTCCATCTCGTTCTATTTTCACAGCACAGACTGGTGCTTTCCCTTTGCCCTTGGATCCAAATGGAGGAGCACGGTGGGGGACATCGACAACGGCGCGTTTCTTCAGAGGGTGGGAAGACACATCGCCCTTGGCCTTCCGCTTATGCGACAATGGCATATCCTTCAGTGAGTCCTTAGATGCTGACAGGTCCTCGGGCTCCTCTTCTGATTGATCTTTTTGCATGCTCTCACCATCGTCGGGCTGAAACTCAGAACCTGAAGGTGAACTAACACCGTCCTGCACCTTGACCTCTGACTGCTCTCCAGCCACACCTGACTGTTGCAGGTCTTTTGGCGCATGACGCATGCGTAAAGGTAAGGTTCTCTTCTCAGCAGGAGGCGCATGCAACTCTGTAACCTCGTCATCATCAGACCAAACCCTGTCCGTCGTCGTCGGACCAACGACCTTCTTCCTGGCCTTGATCTGCAGGCTGTCATCGGAGTCAGCAATCGTGATGGTCTCACGAGGAAGCACTGCAAGTTTTTTCTTTTTCTTGACCCGGGTGGCAGCATGATTAACCTTGCGTGGCAGACCATTTCGGTCCATTCTTCCATCGGCGAACATCCTCTTGCTGAGTGCATAAGGTGACTCAGCCTCAGGGGCGGCACCGATGATAACGGGCAACCGATGGGCCCGCAGGTCTGCTGCACTGGTGTCAGGAAGACTTAGTTGCGAAATACTAGATAAGAGAACGTACCAATAGATTTAGGCTTGTGCTCAAAGTACAGACCATCCAATGGATGGGCGAATGTGGCGATGATAATCGAGCACTCTGCCAGGGAGAGATCTGAAATACCCTTGGAACCCACCTTCGATTTGTGACGATCCTCACCAGGGAAAGGTACCGAGTCAGGGAAATTGTGGCAAACAATGCCACTATTGGCGAGCTTGTTCGGTAAACCCTTCCAAGGGAATAGTTTGCAAGCAGCCCACTGACACCCCATCTTGGCTAGTATACAGGCAGGCAAGGGAATGCTCAGTCGACTGGCAAATGAACTGAATACAAATGACTTACTTAAAGCCTGTACAAATGTGCTCCGCACATGCATGTGGTCTTCCATCTCTCCAGTCTCGATGATCTCAGGTTTGTCACCACCGTCAACCTTGTTGGTCACCTTCGAACCTTCTGGGGGGGGACCATCAAAGGCCAGCGCAACATTGGCCAGGGACCGATTGTTGCTGAAAACAAACTTAGATACAACCACGCTTGCCATATCAAGAGACATACTAGATATGAGACTTGAAATGCACAAGAATCTCATTATTATTGGTGCGACAGCGTTCGAGGAAAAACTGCCGATCCCAGGCACCATCAGAGTAAGAACAAAGGACCAATCAAGCGGTGCAACTCACATTTTCAGCTCCGGCTGTGGCATAAACCATTCCCAGCGAAGCATCTTGATTCACAATGCCCCCAGCAATGATCATTGCTGTCTTGAAAGAATGTGCCTTTGCTATGCCTGCAAGCTACTCAGCTGTGTCAGTTAGGGTGTCCGAAGTGCTTCCCAGCAGGCACCACATACTGCATGACAATGATGGTTTGCAAGTCGGAAGAACAGCGCCTGTCTGTGGCCGACAGTCTTGCCGATGTCATTTGCTGCAGCCATCTCGTTGAAGGTATCCAGTATCTTCTGCCATGTATTGGGATATTCTCGACAGAAAAGCTCGTAGCATCTTTTCATCATTTGGGCTAAATGGACAATGTCAAAACTTTTAGCATGACCTGAGGATGTGGACCATACCAGGAGTTAAAGACGTCAAATCCAAGTCGCCTAGCCTGGCGATCTCATCATCCTTGTGGGCCATGTGGAACTTCTGGTATGTATTCCAGTAGTTCATTGCGCAGCTCTGCGAGAACTGCCAGGTGAAGCGATTGACAACCTGCTGGAAAGGGAGCCCGACACGACTTGCGATATTGCTTAACTCTGTGTTGATACCCTGGAATGCCTCCTCAAGAATGGCAGCCATGCGAGCAGGGGTTCTCCCGAGGACTGTGGTCTTCTCCGCTTCTGTTGTCTCTGCCAGCGGTTGGACGTCCATTGTGTCTGATTGCTTCTGTGTCTGGCTACGAGGTGTGGGTGTCTCTGGTCGCTCAGGGATCTCCAAACCCATCTCATCCCAGTCATCGGCAGGGAAAATGAGTCCAGGCAAGTGTGCCCCAAGAGGCGGTGGTGCAGCCCGATGTAGAGATCTGGGGATCTCTGTTCTCGTATAGGATCATATCCGACAACTATCCGAGTCTGTCCGAGTCAATCCGAGTCCGTCCGAGTCAATCCGGTCCACGTTGTCTTAGTCCGGTCCGTGTCGGTTTCACCTTATCACTTTGTAGTCGTTTCGATATATCCTTTTCGGTCTCGGACATATGTCACCGTCATCACAACGTATCATTTCATATTCCCTCCGCTTTTTAGAGTTTGTACTTGTCGTTTCATCAACCCTTCACAGTCCGGGATATGCCCAGACTATAAAGTCTTGTACATCCTGTTTGAAACATATCTTCCAGTTTTCCTCGCACATATCTTCCGTTTCTTCGCACGTATCTTCCGCATCGCACGTCCATCCATCCGCACGTCTCCATCGTCTTCGCCATCGCCGACCGCCTTTTGTCTCGGACTAACGAGTCCGGACTATTGCACGTACCTCCGGACTACCGATTCTCGGTCCAGATTACCTTCGGACCCTCTCCTTCTTCCTTGGACCACCTTCCATCCGGCATACCACCTCCACCTTTGGACCTCCTTATAGGGACGAACGAACGTACCCTTCACATATAGGAAAGTTAACCTGAACTTTCCGTTGTTTCTACACCGAGGTGTAAGGTCTAGCGACTCGTCGTCAGGGTGTGGAGGAGCCTCTGAGTTGGCAGCTTCGGGAATCGGTACCTCTCCTGCATGTCTCTGCGCCATGACATCAGCCAGAGTTTCTTTGAGATCCAAGAGTTGGGGAGGAGGTTCTGTCACAATGCGTCACACCATGCACAAAAGAAGTTGTGAATGAATAACTTACTGCTAGGCCCTGGAGATGATACTCGCGACTGAATAGATACTGCATGAGGCTTTGTAGTCGGAGGAGTACGTGCCCCATTCTGCACCATTCCAGAGGATGCAAGAGGACGCGGTTCACCGGCATTAGGGACAGATGCGGAGGTAGATACGCTGGCCTCACGAGCATATGACACGTCTGTTGTTATCTGGATAGGTGGGGGGTCTGCTCATGACCAGTGATTCGTGAGCATACCAACCACAATGCTAATGATGGCCACGCACCTATAGCGTTCGGCTTGCATGTCAAAAAAGGTGACTGACTAGGCACCCCCTCAAAAAGGATACTCACGCAGCAGTTGGGCATTGACTCTTCGGGTGGGGTAGTCGTCACGATGGGCAGCTCGTCGGTCACAAGCATATCGATCGGCTCTTCAATCAAACGGCTGCACTGTGTACTGGCTTTGTGTACCAGACCCAAGTCGCGTTCTGTCGCCTTGACCTTGGAGTGCAACCGGGTGGGCGTCCTCACAGGAGGTGGCGATGGAAGTCTTTTGCTGCCCCCAAGCTGCTCGTTTGCAGGAACGTCAGGGGAATCCTGGTGACAGGAGTTCATTTGGAAGACCAGTGTGAGTGAGGGTATGAGGGATGGCACAGGTGATCAACCCACAGTGCGAGAGATTCCACGGGGTAGAGTCTGCGGTTACCTGGCAGAGTCCGCTATGACCTACCATTTATCCTCGATAGCCAGCATCTATTTAGAAAGAAGTGGTCAGCCAGAGTGCTCCAAAGGGAAAGGGACTGACATCCCGGTGGCCCACTTCGACCTAGCATCTAAGGATGTTGCGTCGCTGCGCCACTGTGGCAGACCTGTGACACGACGCAATATCGCAATGCGACTAAGACAAACCTTTGCGATGGTTCTGGAAAGGATTGACAGTCACAATGTCAACGGATCTGAGGTCGGCCTCATCTGACTCCAAGGCGCTCCTAGGATGGAGCAGGCTCGCCACTCAAATAGAGGTGAAAATGTAAAATTGCGGTGACTACGTACTACCAAATGAGTTCATTCAATTAGTCCATACAAATATGTGGCTTCCTCGAACGCCATGCCTTGCACTGCCAGCTGCAGTGCGAACTGACAGCCTGTAGTCGCCATGGCCCTTGTGCGAATGATTGTCTCAATAGCATTGGCAGTGTATCCATGTGTGACGAGGTACTGTGCCGCACGGGGACCCAAGCTGCAGGTGTGATTTTCTCCAAGCATGGCGAGAGTGGTGTAGTAGCGACTCTCTATAACTCCTCGCAAGGTGTGAATGTGCGCGTATACAAATGGTGTCGGCACCGACTGTGTTCGTGCATCCTCTGCCGGCTGAAGCCGCTGTGGTGCCAGGAATACATCTGTGCAGATGTACGTTTTAGGTACATAGAGTCAGCTTGGACGTGCAACAGACAGCATCAACTTGCCTCTGCTTATTCCCCTGATGGAGCAGGTGGCAGGTGCGACTGGGGTTGGAAGATCACTGATGTGGAGACAGTCTTGCACGGTATGCTCCAACAAGTCCATTTCACTGGCTGTGGATGGGCCTGTAGATTACGTGAGATCGCATAATGTGGACATCGTGTAGTACGTACCTGCTGGCATCGGCTCGATCAAAGTCGTCGAGGGGGGCATGTGATCCTCTATGCCCTTGACGATCATGAACGTGAGGGCCTCCCAAAACGTACTTGTTTTTTTGCTGCGCTTGTACTTGAAGGTGCGCTCGGAGCTCACCACGCTCTCTCTGCAAGCAGATTGCTCACCTGCCATGTGTGTGGGGGAAAGGGCAGCTCACCTTGTGCGATGGATACCTGGGGGAGAGCCAACAACTACGGCATAGAATTCAGTAGCGGTGCCTGAAAAGAAGCTCCGCACAGCATCCGCACTGCCAAACGCGGTGAGCAGCTCAGTAGGGGATGGGGTGGAGGAAAGGGAGTCAAGAACGGGCTGCACAACTTGGATGAGAGCGTGTGCTTCGGCCTTGGTGAGACATTGGATAGCAATGGGTAGGGGAGGGGACGCACACCCACATCGAATGGCAGGACTGGTGTAGCGGTTTGGACGGGATGTAATGATCAGTAGTACAGTGATGTAATTCATGATGAGTCAGGACTCACCAGCTGCCTGAGTATACATATATCCGTGTCGCTGGCTCTTTGTTCATAACTAGCCACAGAGGGGAGGAATCAGGCATATTGGAGGTTGCACTGGCTGACAGACGCACTTTAGCCAGGGATTTTATACTCATGTGTGTTCTGGAGGAATCATGCACAATGTGTGGGGTATCTGCGCGCGTGCATTAGAGCAGCATCCCACCTGCTGCTGCCTTGCTCCAAATCCAGCTGCCAAGCTCAGGCTAACATAATTCGGGCGTTTGCCATTTCAAGCAAACATACACATTTGCCCTGCCTCTGCATTGCTCTGCTGGGGAACCATCCGCACACGTTTTGGACTGAATCATCTCAGGTAAGTACCTGACGCGGCGGTCATCAACTTCAGCCCTCCGCATTAGGATTAGGGGTGTCTGGTGACCCGTGGACTCAGACACGCATCGCTCCACTCGTACACAGCAATGCTAGGAGGGGTGTGATTTCTTACTTGTGTGCTGGGTGTCCTTGTTATGCAGCACTCCACTCGATCTCAGCGGTATGAGGAAGACCGTGGGTTGAAATCTAAGGAGGTGCACGAAGGTGGCGGTGTGGCGCAGAGTGTGTATTTCGTAATGCAATGAGTAATCTACAGTACAACCGGCAGGCTAAGTATGAGGGAAAGGAGATGTTGTCGGAACGTGCACATGTCTTCTTCTTGAAGTCCGGTTAGGTCTCACCCGCAGATTATGGCTGCAATCTGTGCAAGAACCCACACGCCACAGTCGACAGCATTGGTCTGCAGTGGGACTGTCTGGTGGAGCTGTTCAGTGTCGTGCACTCTGTCTCCACTGTCGAGGACTCACAGTAACAGGGACAGCTTGCCATTGACCATCAGTGACGTTGTAGAGAGTCCCAGCTCTCTACGGTTGAAACGAGGCCTTTTCCACCCTTCTAGCGTTTTGGGTTCTCAGTCCGGTCCATGCGTCGTCAGTCCGTCCTCAAACCGATCAGTCCGTGTCCACAGTAGGTCAGTCTGGTGTTCGTGGTAGGTCCGGTTCAAACCGGTTTAACTTTATCGTTCCTCATTCCACTCTCACGTGCCTTACCACTCCCTTGCACGTGCGTACGATGTTACTTATACCGTTTTAGGGCTGTTCGTTCTTCTTTTCCTTTAAAGTTTCGGTCCGCTTGTTTTGGGTTTCGAGCTCGCTC
>JBBPSV010000637.1:0-15569 GCA_038093795.1 Retiboletus fuscus
TATTGCTCCTTGGGGTGCTACTTATTTTTTCCGTACACTAATGGGGCCCTTTTGTAGGTGTGCGGTGTCAAATTTCCATGTTGGCGCAAGTGGTGGTGGGTGGCGCAAGTGGCGGTCCATTACTGTATGACTCTAGCTGACGAGGTGAAACTCGTCGCGATGCACGATTGCATTCTCAACACCAACAACGTGCCGAGGTGTGTTTCAAACATTGCATTCTCGTATCATTTCTCATCCAAACGTCGTCAGGTTTGCTTTTCGCTTGCGATCTGGAACCTGACTGCGAGAAGACCATCCGCACGATGGGAGACGTTGAACTTCAGCAACCCTCCGCCGCCCCTCAAACCGTCTTCCTCAAATCGTGTCCCGCCGCTGACTTCTGCTGTTCATCCTAGCGCCCGAGCATCATGCTGGCCTGACTCGGTACCGCGCGGATGAGATGGGCGATCAGCGTTGATCAAACCCCAAACACGCCCATATTCGATGAATTGTGGGAACGACTCGCGGCCGTGAATAGTCCTGGTTTGTCTCTCAATCTCGCTGCCCCAGCCCACGAGTGTGCAGGACGTGCTGCTGCACAATCACCTTTGCTTCGGGGGGCTGCCACGTCGGGGCTTGCCCCGCTGAATCTGGCCCTAGCCCATGATCAACCCAGCAGTCCGACCGGCTCGGTTGTGCCAACAACGAATTCATCGGCCCTCCGGGTGCCGCATAGACTCCAGTTCGGGAGCGCGGATGGACAAGAGCTACCGCCTGCTGCTGGGTCGTCGAACGCCGACGCCATTGGGGTTCTTGAAGCACCCTCACGCATTCATTGAGAGACTTTCCCGGAACATTTAAGGAGACTGCCGCCCACCTTGTCCACTGCTCCCGTTCGGCAGACTTTTCAATTGCGCGCCGCGTCTCTCCAACCAATCTCCACCCGCGCCATCCCATTCCACCCCCATCCTGATGCTAACCCACAATTTGTATATATGGCCAAGAAGTGGGGATCAACAACTTCAGTCCTCGTGTGCGCCACGGACCAGTTCGTTGGCATAATGCTGCATGCCAGAATTTGATCAGGGGGACAGCGGTAATAAGCACATCAAAGTCACACTCGTGGCCGATCTCCAAACCCACACGGTTTGTGTCACCGCTGTCCCCGATCACACGTTCATTGTGCCTGCCTCAGACGGCAGGAGCGCCAAGGTGTTTTGGGCGCAGGGAGAATACATCACTTGCATGTCTCATTTTAATACAGGTGCGCCGCTCTTCAGGTTGCCCAACATGTGTTGGGCGTGCTGAATGATTGATGCTAGACGGAGCGTCGAACTTGGTGCACGCGACCATGCACTCGGCGATCGTCACGCTAGATCTGCAGATGATGCACGTGCCGCAATGACTAGAGAATCCTTGCCATTTCGGCCCAATCACACGCGCGTGTATGGATCAAAAACGGACATGGATCCTTGCCAATGTTCTCGCCCCGCTGCATACTCTGCGGTGGACTTTGATCCTAACGTGAAAATCCAGCAAGGACACATGCAGCAACTCCCGGGATAACACGAATTTACCATCGCAGCAATCGCAGAGGCCGGACTCTGCTCTGCATCAACGCCCGTTTGCTCCTCGGGCTCTAGTATAGGCTCACATCCATAGACTGGAAACAAGAGAGATATCACCATGCAGACCGGCAGTCGGCGCGGTGCACTCCCGCTCATTCGTAAATCCAATGAACTTTCAAAGAGGTTGCTCAATTCTGTATTGAAAGTCGTGCAAGCTTCTTTGCCCGTATTCTTCCTTCTCCTATTTCCAGAGGAGATGTGCCACGTAGCAAGCGACGGCGGGTGGATGGTGCGGATGAAGAGGTAAGCTGTTCCTACAAATCTAATCATTGCATGCTTGAATGCGCATAGAACTCCTTCGCTGAAATTGAATACGATGATCTCCAAGACCACGAGTCGTCCCCTGGTACCCTACTCGAAATGTAGGATCGGCATCGGTATTTCGAAGGGCAACTGGGCAGAGCAGGGGCTCCGGATGGCGAAGAGGAACACTCGAGAGGGATACCAGATGTGCAGAACACATTCAAGGAGCTTCTGAACGGGGTGAATGGATGGGAAGGCAGGTTTAGTCAGGTGAGTTTTCGCTTGTACATCTATGTAGGACTAATTCACAATGGAGTCTTAGTAGCTGAATGCAGAGAAAAAACCCGGCGATGTGGCGTTGTTGTCCATGGCGCAGAAAGTTGCTGAGCGGTTGGATATCAAGAAACGTACGTGTGCCGTCTCAGCCGTCTTTTTACCCGTTTCTTACTTTGGCATACCTTGGACAGCCGACTTTCCTCCTGGCCTCTTTTGCCAACTCACAACATCACAAACAGCTGCAAACGAATACCTCTGGCAGTTTTGGACGTCAATTTATCCAATCGTACTCGATCGTCTAGATGACTCAAGGTTGAGACTTTTACGGGCGCATGTAAAAGGCTCCGGTGATCAACCAGTGATTCAACGAGCAGGGAAGCACGGGATCCATGTCTAGGAAAACCCCTCACATGGTTTCTATGGACTCCGGGTCATCGAAATATCCGCCGCCGGTGGCAACCCAGACTGGCTCGATGGAGGCCCCAACTCGGCTAAGTGAGGCCAAGTAAAGAGCTAAGGCAGGGTGATACCGTCATCGACTTCTTTACCTTTCTCGCGAGCTTCGTGCACTCATGATCTGCTTACTCACCGGCACCTCCTGCCAATCGTTGCGTGGGCTCCCGGATGCCCTATACACCGTCTAGTACTCGGGCTGTCTTCTGCTCAGTCAGGTATGGCATCCAATCTACTACCATCGCATATCAAGGCCGACCGTCTGGGACCCCGTTCCCCTGGAGTTGACTTTGTGCTGCTCGAATCTGCTCTGCGGCCAGACTTTGCGTCCGCAGGGTCGCCCTGCCGCAACCTCGATCCGTGGGGTTGAAGACCCTTTGGAGCGTTTTCTTCACCCTCTGTTCTCCATCTAGCTCCCATTTACTTACCATCCCCCGTGTGCTATCCCACCGCCCTCCCTTCGTCCATCGCTGATCCAGACTCTTTCGAGTGCTTGCTTTCCGTCTGCAGTCACTCAGTTCGATCGCCTAGTTGAGATGCACGTGAGGGGCTCCCGTGATTCCGCCAGCGACTCATACATCTGGCAGATCTCCCCCTGGCGCAGTCTTTATGCACCCAAGCATCAAATTTGTCATACGCGATAGTAATCCAGACCAGTTCGATGGACACCCCAACTCGGCTAAGCGAAGCCAAGTAAAGAGCTAAGTAGGGCGATGCCATCATCACCTTGTTCTCCGTTTTGCTTACCAGATTGTCCCCCGTCCCTCGTTTGTACACGAGGCTAGACTTAGAACTTCATGTTACTCAACTTTTTCCTCATCCGTTGAGTACTGCGCTCCACGCCCACCAGCACCTTAAAAGCTCTAGTCTAAGAGCGGCAGTGAAAAAGTAGACTCCACCCTGGACCAACATGGTCTCTCACTTTCGCCGACGAACTATCATGGACTGCGTTCTAGTCCCTGTCCTCAAATCGGACGTACCTTTAAGTCCCCTACCTCCACCCCCCTCAGCACTTTTGCTCCCTTGCTCGTCCTCCCCTAGCTCTGAACCGACTCCATCACTGTCGAATACTCCCCCCCTTTCCCCACTGTTTACACCCCCTCCGTCACCCTTCGCGCTGCAGTACTTATTTTCTTCTCCGCCAGACTTTGAGGTCTCCCCACCAGACTCATTTTCTGATGAGCCAATGCAATCCCCACCACTGTCCCCTCACTCAGCATCCCACTCGTGGCAGGGGCCTCAGCTGTCGGATGAGGAAGGAGGCGATTCCAAAGATTCGGACTATCAGGAAGACTCGGGCAATGCAGATGGCGGCGAGTGCGGGAGTTCGGACCTTGAAAGTGACTCGGAGGATGGAGATGATTGCTCCTCGTCAGCATCTCAGCCAGTTTCGCTACAAAGCAAGCGGCTCAGGAAAGAATCTCATCAGGCACCCCTGCAGAAGAAGATCCGCATGCACGCTCCTAGGGGAAGTAATGGGTATCCAGCCGAGACGCGCACCCCGCCCGCTGCTCTCCCCAGGTTCTCGGTTAGCTCCGTACCATATTGTGCCGAGACGTCTCACGTCGACCCCTCCAAAGGTTGCCCATCCACTCCTGTTACGGAGTGCGCTATTCTACACAAGCTTCAGATGTACTTTGGTCCCCACGGCTTCGTCTGTGAGAAGTGTGGCCAGATGTACCCCCCTGGATATCTCCACCACCACATCACTAACAAGCATCCTGATGATCTCGATATAACCGTCACTGGAAAACAGAAGAAACAGCTCTACGATGTTATTGTCACCCATCTTCTCACCTCGCATGGCATTCAAGAGGACACGATCACATTCAATCTTCCCGAGACTCTTTCCAACCCGATACCTGGATTGACACCCATTTTATCCTATCAATGTCCTGCTTGCCCAAAACCTCGATGGTTTGGCTGGAAATCATTGCATTGCCATTACCGGGAACAACACCAGGGCGTAGGGTGTCCACCGAAACACAGCATTCAACCACGTTTCATCATTAGACCTTATAGACTAGGCAATCTCAATGGAGTTGGAGGTCGCCACAAACTCAGCGATACCGTGATGCTGCTTCCAGAGGGTTGGATCCCGACAAATTCCGATCCTCGACCTCATCAGACGGTAATTCCTAGAGATTGGCCACGTATTCCAGTGAGCGCTCCTCACTTGGTGGCTATTGGTTGGTCGGAGTATCTGCAGAGTCTAAAAGGTGCGGACGTTAGCTTGCTGATGAAGTTGGTCGAGTTGCCGAAAGGAAAGGAGATAGGATCTCTCCCTCCTAAGCGGGCCGCTCTGGAGAGGGGTATGCTGGGGGTAGGTACTTTGTTGGTCCGGTATCTCAAGGATGCCAATGCCTTCCTGGACAACTGTCATCCCTCGGTCCGAAAGTCAATTACCTCTGGGTGAGTCTCTACTCTATTGAGTCTTAGGTGGTAGCTCACTCCCCTCGTCAAGCACGAAGGCCCACTATCGGGGTCTGACTAGGGGGTCGTACCTTCGTTATCGATCAGTGATCATGAAAACCCTCTGCATGCTACTTCGTGCCCATTACTTCTCTCAACTCAAAGATCAGTCGTATTTCAAACGCCTTGGCAACTTTTCCATTATCTGGAATGCGCAGCAAGCTTCAGCCACCAGATCTCTATACGATTATCTTGTTTCAGCCGGCGACAAAGACGAAGACTTCGTCACCCGCTCCATGGTGCTAGTCCATAAGCTACTCGTTTCCTTTGTCCATCACGAGATCCATGGCACCAGAAAGATCGAGTGCCCGACTGATCAATCCCTCTTTCTTCTCTCGCTGAGGCTTTCTCCTCAAGGGGCCTTGCAGTTTCAGCCTGCCAACCAGCTTACACACGACTGCGCGACCCTCCAATACTGGTTTTTCACGATTGTCACGCACATTGCGCGATTGGAGACCAGCACAAAGGATGAATTCTTTTTTTTCAGCAGCGAAGGTCAGGAAATTGCGCAGGAAATTGACGTGCGGCCCACTTCCGATGAATCCACCCAGGGAGTAGAGGTCGCTCCACCGCTTGCAGAAGATCTTCTATGCGAGCTGGACGACATGGTTGCTGAGGTGGATGATGCTGAAGATGAGGTGCAGGTGCAGGTAGAGCAGGAGGAGGCAGGTGCAGGGTGTGGTTCGGCCACAAATATTCTCAGGTAATGATTCGCCTTGCAGGTATATGCACTATCTGAGTGCTTTCAGGATTATCCACCAGGAAAAAGATAAATGGCTGCGAACAACTCCGGGATGTGATTATTTCACAGCATATGACCGCTTCAAGTCAGTCTGGCATGATGCTGCCCCCGCAGCTTTCAAAGAAAGTGCCAAGATAGGTCATGGATTCCAGCCCGACGGTACCACAATCATCGTTGACGCGATTGGAAAAAGACATCAAATCAACCTGGTGGATATTGGGAATGAAGCTCGAAGGATCGTGCTCGAGGCAGAAGCACTGATCTATCAGTGTCTCCCTGAAGGAATGGGGGACATGTTCACCTCCTTTCCAGACCTTTCTCAACTCTCGGATGATCTCAACGATCCAGTATCTATCTTCTGCCAGAAGGGGAATGCTACTCTCCTTGAACCAACTATCAACACTGTACAACGATCCCTTTTGGAGTCTTTCAGCAGCGAGAACGAGATGCATACATGGCTACAACACAACGAACACTTACTTTCTCTGTTTTTGGTTGCCGTTGCTCTAACCTGTGGTATCCCTCCAAGAGGGTTTCAATTCGCCTCACTGCAGTTCAATCGATGCTCGGAAACCGGTACCAGTCGTGGTCTGTTTTTGATAGACGGGTGCCTGGCAATTGGCAAACCTGCTGCAAAACAGCTAGGAAGGTCCAGGCAAGAAAGTTGCCTATGGTTCCTGCCTCCCGCACTTGCATCTTGTCTGGCGTTTTATCTAGCAGTCCTGCGTCCAGTCGTCATCAAAGTTCTTACTCAGCTCAGAAAGGAAGTTGATTGCCAGGATACCTATATTTTTTGCTGCACGATTCCCAGGATCACTGGTGCTCATTCGTGGAGTGGGGATGAGATTACACGAATGGTGCAGCACCACACCAAGAACTCGGATGTCAATCTCTCCATTGCCTTTTTGCGCCAACTCTATACCGCCTTCTTTCGCCAATATTTCCCAGGTCTTTGTGATGCTGGAGCGCAGGAGGATTCTCTGGTGGACCGGCAGGGCCAACACCGATTCTACACGGGCCAGCGACACTATGGGCAACTCATAGGCAACGTTCCACAATCTTTAGGGATTGATCTAACAGAAGCAAGGAAATTGGGTGCTATGAGCCAGCTCCTCCACATTGTCTTTGGACTTTGGCCCCCGGATGAGCATTGGAGGCCTTTCCTCGAAGATGCCCACTTCTTGCCCCATGCAAAGCATGTCAGGCATGCCCTAGACACTGCTCGAGTGCTAGTGCTCTGCGAATATGGCATTTTATCCCATGGTACTGGACCTCCAGCAGCCTTTAGAGCTCGAAAGGTCTTGCTAGATCGCCCCTACTTCAGATTGGTGAGTTCTTCCCTTTCGTTCAGGATACATGGGTGATCTTACCTACCCATCCAGCCCACACAATCTGGGGACAGCTTTGGAGATGCTGTCCTCATACAGGTACTACATGCGTATCTGTTTGGTGAGGGGGGTCCAAGACAATATGACCAAACTCCTCCAGGAGGTTATTCAGTAGGTGATGTGGCAAGAGCCGTCACTCTGGTATGTGGTTTGCTCTCATCCAGCTAGTTCTTCCGACCATACCACATCCCTAGATTATTCAAGCTGTGGAAGAATGGTCTAATGGCAACCGCCGCCTGGTTGTTTGTCAGTTAGATTTGAAAGCTGACCAAAACTTCAAAGATTTGCAAGATCGCGCAGAGAAATTCCTTGGAGATGCAAGCAAGAGGTGGCCTAATGAATGGTACAAGTTTTGTGAAGCTATTCGCACTTATATCCCCACAAACTATAAGAGGGATTGGAGAATGGACGGCCTGCCACAGGAGGAATTAGATATTTAGATTCATATTTGTGTTGTTTACGCTTGCAATCCTAAGCGCGCATCTGCGACGAGTGGGACCAAACCTCGCCCCGTCGATCTGTCCGGTGTGCAGCTGACCCCAATGGGGGTGGCTGTTCTTTCGGACGTGTTCAATATCGAGTGGAGGCTTCGCAAGCTGACACTGAGGGAGTGTGATTTGGATGACTCTGTTTGTCAATTGCGTTCCCATTCCCGTCGTCTGCTGATTCCTGGATAGAAGTTAAAACCGATCCCACACGCGCTCCCTATTCCGGGAACGCTCAAGTACTTGTCAATTGCATCCAATCGTTGACTCAAAGCACCCACGTTCAAACTAATGCTTCGCAGGTAGGTCCCTTGCACGTATCACCTGTTAAGGGCCAGGTGCTAATTCAAGGATGATAGGCCAAGAGTTTACAATTCTTAAATCTTTCATCGACTATCTTGGATAAAAAAGCGGTCGACTACATTGTCGTGTACCTCACTACTGCTCCAGAACCTGGTCTCGTTTCGCTCCGCCTAGATGATTGCTCCCTTCCTCCAAACGGGCTCTCAGCTCTCGGCTCTCGGTGAGTGCCTTTCCATCACGAATCTACTCAAACGTTGAAGGTGCTGAATCTGAGCAAGAGCAAACTGGACATGCAGTGTCTCATGGCCATTTCTGAAGCTCCCGTACGTTTCGTCCTGTATCTTATCATTCATTTGTGCTGAGATCGAGGGACAGAAACATAGCTTGTGTTTGGAGACACTGGATCTGAGTCAAAACCCCTGCTCGGGGCCGGCTCTTGAAGGTGTACGTCCACTGTGCATTCTTCTTTTGAGTACCACTCGCCTCTGACAATTCTCCCCCAAGATCCAATCGTTGCGTGCAGCGTTTACGCTCAACACTACCCTCAAACAGCTCTTTCTCTCCTCCACCCAACTCACCTCTCTAGACGCCATCGCACTTGCGCAAGTGCGGGATCAGGGCCGGGGACCGGAGCAACAGGAACTGGTCGACAAGGCATGGGAGATGGTTGAGGCCCTGACAGCTCGGATCCAATCGAGTGGGACGTCGGCAGACGAAACCAAATTGGAGCGGCTCCTGAGGCGGATTGTGTGATCAGCTCAATGTGGCGAATCTGGCGATCGACATGCTTGCGTCACTTGTCTCTCGTCTCTTGGCCATGCAGGGCCTGGGGTTGAAATTTGACAGTCTGCAGGGTTAGTGTGGTACGGGTGTGAACAAAGAGACGATGGTAGCCCGAGGACGTACCGCTGATACCGCGCGTGGACAAGGGCAAGGGACAGACGGAGCCTGAGCCTGAGGAACCCTGAGAAAGTGTTGAGTCCCACGTTTATAATCACTGAATCCGAGGACGAGGATGAAGACACCTGGACGTGGAAGAAGAAATTGACTTACAGGTCACGTCACCTACGGACAGGCACGTTCTTTCTCGTCACGTCATGTTGGTCTTTCTGATTGGGGCGTTAGGTCAAAGAGCTGGGTTGAGGAAGAAGGCGAAATATTCCGCAAGGGCACGGTGTGGCTCGGTCCTGAAGAGATGGAGGGGGAATATGCAGATGAGGACCTTCGACGCTCGGTAGGTCCCGTCTCTATCACTGTTCCTGCCCCCGTCCTCATATCTATTTCCATCATCCCTCCCCCGCGCAATCTCCCACACTCACCACCTCCCACCCCGTGGCTTCTGGAAGGGATGGTCGAGCGGCTACCCCCGCTGGGACCACCAACGACTTTGGAATGGAAGTCAGCATCTTCGACAACGTACCGCCCTCGCCCGTCACGGAAGAGCATACGCGCATCAACAGTCCGCTTTCGCCACGCGCGTACGTCTTGGCCTGCACGCGTTCGAACAATGATGTGTTGGACGTGCAGACGGCGTCACCCGCCGCATCGCCGTTGGCCTCGCTGATCCCGCTGACGTCGCGCACCTGGCAGCACGGTAAGGCGTTTCCGTTCTTGAGGAGCACGTAGTCTTCTGGGGAATGGGTCTAGTCCTAGTATCTTCATAATTCATCGCAAGAAGTTAATATTGACGAGTTGAGTCTATCATGCTGATACATGAATCCTCACTGAACTTTATGATTAGATGACCATGCATCTCAGGGGCAATTGTGCCCACCTCGACTTGCAGGAATACATTGCTGAACCCAGCAACACCGACAACGCATTTGGTCTATGGTTTGCCTGAAGCTAGTTCGCGATGCATTTACTCCTTGGGATCAACTGCCTGGCCTGATAGCGTGATACACGTCTGGCGTTATTAAAGTAGGGATCCTGGCCACAATAGCCTCCTGAACCGTATATTTGCGCCGAAATGGCAACAATGAGATCGGAGTCGACGTTATTATGACCACATGCACCCAAGCCATCATGGTACCATGTTCCCTGAGTGGTACTAGTGAGTGTTGGGAATAAAGTGGTCAGGATGTCGATGCACCCTGCCAGAGTTCGACCGTTTGTCGAGTGACTGATCCAATGGCAACGATGCCACCGGGACCAAGAGAGAGATGGCGGTCAACACGGCAAAGATAAAGGATTTGTACATCCTGAGAGAAGAGCGAGACTGAATACGACCCGAGACACTGGAAGTGGAGCAGTGTTTGGAGAGCTCAGCCCTCCATGGCCCATTCTTTATGACCAGAAATTGACTTTACCTCACCTATGGCAAAACAACAGATCGATCAGTCCTGCTGTCCTGTCAGGTACCTGATGGTTGGGGTGATGCAAAAGCACAAAGAGTCTGACCGTGCCTGTTAGGATCGCAAAATCGGGTCTGCGGTGTACAAGATATCTTCTGACTGACGAAAAGAACCCATCGCAGTGGCCGAAACATATGGGGTTACGATTATAGCGTGATTTCGACATACCTCAAGCCAGTGAGGTATGATAACCTTGAATAGAGCTGGTGGCGATGGATTGGAACGGATCTCATGCGGAGGAGCTACCTGAAGCAGTCAATGTAGCCATGAAGTTCACCC
Organism: Retiboletus fuscus; assembly: GCA_038093795.1. NCBI lineage: Eukaryota > Fungi > Basidiomycota > Agaricomycetes > Boletales > Boletaceae > Retiboletus > Retiboletus fuscus. Next base: position 10,603 of record JBBPSV010000637.1, read on the forward strand.
CGTCAGCTGACAGATATCGTATTCTCTGTTATTTGACTGGTATCCGTATTGCTTCTGGCGTTATAGCATTGCGGCTCCGAGTTTGGACAGTGCCCATGGCAAATATAACACAAATCTCTAGTTAGGAGTCGGAACTCGTGACCAAAATAAAAATCGAGCGCCTAACGATCAGAATGCCACTTGAAAACTTACTAGGGGAAATCTCACGTTTTTTGGCATTTGGCTATCTGCTTAACAAGTTCAGACTTGTATCTTCCCATTACTACAATGATTCACTGTTCTTTGACTAGTATCTGCATTGATAGTATATACTTGCAGCTCCGTGTTTGTACTTGTGCCCATACACTAGACAGTGGTAAAGATAACAAGGTTTTTTCCCAGCCTCGTGCATTTTTAAGCGTCAATGTCGAGAAGACTCACAGAGGCCCAGGGTCTCGAAGATCGATCTCACATGTCGTCCATCCGAGTCGGAACTCTGTTCACACGAATGAACGAACGAGTCTATATTTATTTAGCCAACTTACGATTACTAAAACGTGCAATGGACGGGCTTTACCAGAATTGTCCGTGACGTCAGGTAACAAATACGGTACCAGGGTTAGGCTCAATGTTGTCAGAGCCGCGCACTGGAGCCGCAGAGTCATCGACCAGCACAATTTGCCAGTCGACGTCGGCAAGACCTTCAAAATGACTCTCGAAGTGATGATTACCGTCATCTACAATTCCGAGTACATGCAGAATGGCGACTACATGCTGTCGAGATTCAATGGCCAGTCTGACACCGTCAGCGCCATATTCGAGACTAAAATTGACTCTAACCTAAAAAACACTGTTGGCCTCATAATTATGGCTCACAAAGGGTATGTAAGAATCATTGGGTGTCGATACTCCGATTCGGACTGTTTCGCCGAATGGACTCGCCGGCCAGCTGTATCCATTGATAGCCTTGACCACCCTCGTCACATCCACCAGCGCGCTCTTCATACCGCTTTGTCCCACAAATCACATTCGCCGCTTCTTTCTTTCTTCTTCAATGTCATGGTTTGTTTATCCCCTTTCTTCATATCCCTCCACACATTAACCCTGTTGTCTGTCATCTGATCATCACAGCCATTACTTGTAAAGCCCGTTACACGTTTTGGTAATCACAAGTTAGCTAAATAAAGATGATTTGTTCATTCATTTGTGTGAATGGGGTTGGGACAACATGGGAGATCAATCTTTGAGACCCCCTGTGAGTTTTCTACTGCCTTCTCAGCAGTGACGCTCAAACACACGAGGTTAGGAAAGAACCTTGTTATTTTTGCTTCTGTCTAGTATATTGGCACAAGTATGAATACGGAGCTGTAAGCAGAGACGCGAGAAAGAATGCAGATACTAGTCGAAGAACAATGAATCGTTGCGGCAATGGAAGGATACAAAGCTTGAACATGCTAAGCAGTACACGCAAACACCAAACGGTACGGAATCTCCTCCAGTAAGTTTTCAAATACTATCCTGATCGTTAGACGCTCGGTTTTTGTCACTTCCAACTCCTAACTAGAGAATCACGTTATATTTGCCATGAGTACCCATCCAACCGCGGAACAGCAATGCTATATCACTAGAAGCGATATGGATACCAGTCAAATAACAGAGAATGCAGTATCTGTCAGCTGATGGATTCAGCTTCATGGCTGCATTGGCTGTTTCAGGTAGCTCCTCTGCATGGGATCTGCTCTAATCCACTCCTGCCAGTTCTATTTGAGGTCAAGGATCCATATGTACCATGTAGATACAAACAAAGAAAAAACATACGACACGGAAAACCTGTATCCATCTCTGGTACGACAATGAAAAAAAGGTGGAAGTTGCAAGGCCAGCAATGAAAAAGAAAAAACGAAGAAAACGAGAGATGTCGAATGTCGAAACGTGTACTATTCCTATGCTGACTACCGATCCAACATCCCCTTCCTGTCCCTCACTGTCCAAACGAACTCCCACTCCTTCCTCTCCCAGTCCAGTTCGCGCTCAATCCACCTTGCGCAGAACTCCCGTCCCCACCAACGGCTCCACCCCACATCGGCGCCGAATCACTCCTCGATCGTAACCTGACTACCTTGTTAACTCCCACACATGTACCTGTTGTCAGTGATGGCCCACCCGTCAGCGACATCGGAGAAGGTAACTTGATATCATCCGCTTCACTCGGCACAATATCCATCTCCTCCCCTGCTCGCAGCCCATCTTTGACCTTGTCACCGTCAGTCCTCGCACGCTTCTCTACCCGTCCATCATCGTCTATCTCGAGCGTGAGTGTAATATTAAGTTGTCTCGCTGAACGTCCACCTGGATGGCTCCTATTCCTCGTGTTCACCAGTCCTTGGTTGAAAAAGTAGTGCACACAATCAGATGTCGTGGGTGAGGATGAAGGTGTGTGCAAGGCATATTGAAAGGGACCCGTGGTGATAGAGCCGGGGATGGAGGCTATGGGGAGGGTCGTGTATGGAGGATGGTTATCTGCCAAAACACCATGACGATGCGCGTAAGCAGGACATTTGCGATAATCTTGAGGGAAGAGTGGGTGGGGTTTACCTTGATGTTCCAGTTAGGGTGAAGTTCTTCCGCTAACCCTTCGCTCAGGGCTTCGAGTGCTAACCCATCATTAAATCAGTTTGTTTGAAGACCTTCCACAATGTTATGAAGACGTACCAAATTTGCTGTAATGCGAGTCAGCATCTATAATTGGGTGTTGTTCGGCCATCACTCACCTGGCACAATAGTATACCACACCAGCCGACGAACGAACGCCAGATTTGGACGACACTTTTTTTTTTTGACTCCATTTCCGTCCGGTTGGGGTGACAAAACCCTATGTAGGACGTAACTAGGCTAGGTGGTAAAAAGGGCTCCCGAGCCCTGCCGCTTCCCGATCTTGCGAATGCCCCACTGGTAGGCGTAAGGCCCTCAGTGGTCCCGTCGTTCCTGCTGATGGTTTTAGACACGCAGATCCCGAATCAGCGGCCCCCTTTGATGATGACTAACGTGGGGGACCTCCTGACGTGTGCGATGGATAGTATGAACCCGAATTGCCTGGGGGCGATCGAGCTTGGTTGGAATAGGGGAGCAGCAAGAATGGAAAGATGGTGGACGACACTTAAAGTAGTTGGAGTCCTCCCATCGGCTTGTTCTGTACACGGAAGAACCTCACCGCCTCTCTGCTCACATGTGAAGCGCCCCAAAAATTCACTTCGAAGATGCCTCGTGCAGCGTCATCGGACATGCCCTCTACTTCTGCCATAACACTGAACCCAGCATTTTTCACGACCACGTCAATGCAACCAAACTTTTCCTGACTCGCAGAAAATACATCAATCACTTCGGCAGATTTAGTGACGTCGAGCCGAAGGGCTAGAAGTCTCTCTGGATATTTTGCTGCCAACTCGGAAAGAACCTCGGGTTTGCGTAGTGTCGCAACGACTTGATTGCCCTTTTGCAAGGCGTACTCAGTAATACAAAGACCAAAGCTGGAAGAGCAGCCGGTAACTGAGTGAGATGAGCACAGTATACGTTCATCTGACAATATGGCACTCACTGAACCAGACCTTTGTCTTGGATGACATATGGAAGGCTGAGAGGGAAGGGAGAAAATAAATGTTTCGGTTGATAGGGATTGTCAAGCAAGCTTCTATACATACCGGTCCCCACCGACTGGCCAAAAAGTAGTGACACTTCTGCATATCATTACTTCCCAGCTGAGCTACTCCGCCCTCTTATCCATGATGGGAATCTCGGGCGCAGTCGGATCTGGATATAATACTCCATGGTAGCCCTCCCGGCACCGATTGATTGAAATGCTGCACCTGTCGACAGCTGTTCCAACCAGTGTCAGTAGACATGACGATGCTGAGAAGAATTCCCTTACAAGAGCTGGTCTCGCACAGGGATGCACACCATATGAGTCGAAACCTTAATATATTTAGAAAGAGTGCCTACTAGCCAGATCTGGGCGGCAGATAAGTGGGATTAGCGTGAAGTTGGTTTTCGCCACGTCCGTTACTAGCGCACTATACTTCTCTTGTCTGTATGCCTGTTTCTGATGAGAATCGGATTGTTGGTTCAGTCATGTCTATGTATGTTGAGCTTCGTTTGCTAGGTGAGGGAAGAGGATATATACAAGTGCAAATGCATGGATGATGTGCCATGGAAGTGATGGTGTGGACGAAAAACCAAAGGTTTTTCTGGCCCGAGACTGCCCGAACTGCAGGGCGAAGGGTGAAGCAAACCGTGACCGTGAAGCTTGAAGCTCCGGCAGTAGGAGCTATGATTCGCGATATGGCTTATCTGACAGGTGGAAGGATGTAACAGCGATGATCTGATCTCGGAGAAAATCGGGATGAGTCGGCGATAGGGTGTATGCAGCTTTCGCTGAATTCTTGGGCAGATCTGTCCTCACTGGCAGCGCCAGCGAACCAGATGACTGTACCTATTTGTTGCAAACCTTGCTGCAGGATTTAGCAGTGTGTTTAGGCTCACATTCGGTCATATTCGGGTAAATGGAGTGAATCCAGAAGCATATGCGACCGTCGGCCCACTTGTCTTGGGCCTATGCTGTGGTGTCCGAAGATTTCGGCAACGGCCCATCTGCAAGATGGCTGTAGCCACCCGATGAGGGCGTGGCTTCAAACACCATGCAGGTATCGATGCAGCTGTGTGCGGCAGATGTATGTACGACAGCTGCTGGCCACTGCAAAGGCTGTTCGAGTCTGGCCGCCTCTGCTAGCTCGTTCTACTGGATGTTCCATTCCTCTCTGTCAACGATACTCTGAGATTCCAAAATGGCGGTGAGACACTGGGCTGCTTGTGAGTGAACACGATCTGTAGAGAATGGAATGAATAACTCCAGTCGAGTACAACGAGACTGGCTAAGTATGTACCTGTAGAGAATGGAATGAATAACTACAGTACATTAGTAAGGGAGTGTATGC
>JBBPSV010000638.1:0-15565 GCA_038093795.1 Retiboletus fuscus
TAGAAAGCCAGGAGTATATACTACATTTCATACACTCATAGTCAGCTTTTTGGTTAGGGGGTTATTGAGGATCATTGGCTTTAGTCCAAAACATGCAAACATGTGGACAGTTTTTTGAGCCACTGTACACTCTCAGGAGAAGCCCAAGGGATGTATTATAAGGGTGTATGTATTGTTGGGAAGTCAGCCAAAAAAAAAACAAAGATGACACAAAGTTAATTAAACATGTGAATCTGGTATTTGTTAAGTAAATATACTACTTGGAAGTGAAATAACTAGTTATTTTGTTGTCCTTCATCTCTTGCATATCAAGGCCCAAATGAACCCAGCATCACCTCTAGCTTATGTATGAATGGATCATCTAGTTTATTAATATACTTCTGCAATTGCCATGCCACCTGGAGCACCTCATTTCATATCAGACCTGGTTTGCCTGGAACATCCAACTCATCATTATTCATACTACCTTCATTATTCACTTCCTGTGCTGCCTTTGCATCCATCACCATATGAAAAATGTCTTCACCTATTGCTTCAAAGAAGTTATGAGTCTCCACAGCCAGATTAAGAAGTTCTTCCAGACTCATATGGTTCAAACATTGGAGGGCTCCAGTAGCTTCCAAATCATTGAGGGCTTTGGTAACAAGTTTTTCAGCTTCAATAACAGGGTCCTCATGGGTTTTGGTGGTATGAATGAGGAATGAGGTGGGGAGCAAGAGGCAGATGGACAATAAGGATGAAAGTGAGTCAATGGTAGATAAAATATTGGCCTTGTACCAACAGTTCTGGATCATTCTCATGTCCACCTTGTTCCATGCAGCTTCAGTGAGTTGCATGGCCTCAAGTTGATCAATATTGAATATTTGTACAGAAGTGATATTGGCTTCATATAGATTAGTGGTGTACTGGAAGTACTTTGCATAATATTCTGTGTCAGTGGTTTGGATTATTCTTACCATTTTGGGATGGTAAAAAATAAGTATTATATAATACAATTTCCTAATGTAGCAATTTATTCACATTATATAAGTGAATGTATGGGTTTTGAGAAGCAAAAAATAGTATAGGTTATGTGTTATTGGAGAGGTATGGGTTTTGGGTATGAAATCCCTGCAAACTGAACTGGGAGACTGAAAATGTATGTGTTATAAGGGAGTTGACTATATGCACCAGCTGGAGGTCAAGACAACTGAACTCCTTGAAACCTTTGGGGATTCCTCATGGTGGACTCCAGTTGTAAAAAATGAAAAGTTCCTCAATGAACTAAGGAAGGACTATGGTTGGAGTAGTCAGGTCCTGAGGTTGAAGGATAATGAAGAAGGACAGTGATGGGTTCATCCCTAATGGGATTCTGCAACAAAGAAAGGTAGGATATATGTTTGAATGACAATTTCCAGCAAGAAAAGCTTAGTCTGAAGGTCTGGACTAAAAAATGAGTGGTTGAAAAGTTGTGAACAATTGAGGATAGTGATTTGAATAACAATAAGTGATGGACAAGGTGTGATAAGAATCCAATGAGACAGAAACTTTTTTAGGTAATCCTAGGTATATGGTTTAAGTAGTCTGGAAAAGTCCAGAGTGGTACTAAGCAATGTACGAAATAAAAAGAAAAGTCCTAATGAGTGTGACAGACTCTAACAAGGTCTTTAAGTGTTCAAGGAGGTTATCAAAAGATGAGAAACCCTCTAGACATCGTCCAAGAGTAGTTGAAGAGTGAAGAAAATAAGTCTGGAGCTTTGGAATACAATTCCAGACTGAACATTGGACTAGAAACATTGGACTAAAAATCAGGACATCAGACTGAAATGATAGACTTGAACTGTGATTAGTCCTGCTTTACATTATTGTCTACACCTGTGTCTTGCTTACAAACATAGCTCCAGTCTTGAAACACCCAGACTTCCAATCTACTTACAAATCTGATACTAATACTGTTCTCTTTCTTCATATATAAACCTTCATAGATACATATGTACTCTTCAGTCCAAATATTAACAACTAGACTAACTCCTAAACCCTCTGTCCAAATCTTGATGACCCTTCTCTGAATCCTTGTTCTGACATTGTTTACAACATTAAGAATCCCCTCTAACCTTCAACTTTCTGAAATATTGGGACCCAAGATCATGGCAAGGGCATAGCACTCCAACCTGAGTCACTGAACCCATGTCCCTTCTAGTCTGACCCCTTGACTTCTGAATTAGATAGTCCAGACTTAGATTGGTCTTCAAAGCAAGCTTGGACTAGTCAATCTTTGACAACCCAACTCAGTCTTTAACAGTTCATAAGAGTAATCATCCCTGCAGCTGGTAAGAATGGCCAGCAATGACAAAAACAATTCATTTATCAGCCAAAGATCTTGAGGATGATAACAAGTTATTCTTTTGTTGTTTCTGACCTTGTTTGTTTGCCTATTCCTATCATCCATTTGTAATACATGACAGTGACTCTTCTTTATTAGTACATGCTGTGGCCTCACTAAGAGATCATGACAATCTCACAACAAGTTTGTGCAAGTTTTATCTTGCATGTGCACAGACAGTGATATATCATAGTCACCAATTCATGATCAACAACACTGTAAAAGGTGCCTGCAAGAAGAGAGTAGCAACATGGGAATTGACCTCATTTGCCATCATCTTCCATATCCTTGAGCATTGTATCAATTCTCCACATGTAACAGACTTGTATGTTTGATGATTCAATTATGATCATTCCAAATATGTTTTGGTTGTAGGAGATAGTGACCAATGTCCCATCTGTGGAGCATCTGAATTGAAATACTTAGGTTGGTGATCAATCATGTTAACAGTTTCAATATAGAAAAGGTCTATCAGCTCCCAACTTTGAAATCCAACAACATTGACACTGACATCTCACATTTGTTACAGGATTAGTGGACCCCCTATCTTTTTCCTCCACTAACACCTGGGATGACCTCCTGCTAGACACTGAGATTCCCCAGTTTGATTAGGAGAACCTCCTCAACTTAGATGTCTATGACTCAGAGGGAAGATGCTTTACTTGCATGGTTGAAGGAGTTACTGCCTCAATGACAGTGTAGGATTATCCTTTCTCATGAACTTATCTATTTTTCCATTTCTCAATAGACATTGCCTCCTTGGCTGTGCTCTCTCATGCACAGCCTCATATTTCATATTTTCAGATCTTGATGAATTCCTATCTTGCTTTCCTCCTTTGTCCTCTTTCCCTTTATGATCTTCTTTCCTACTTAGATCTCCTTCCTAATGGGAACATCTGCTTGATATGGACTCTTACCCAGTCTGGTCTCCTTCCAGTTACATATTTTTTTGCACTCACACTTCCTCTTCCTATTGCATCTCTTTCTAATTAAGAAACACCTTCCTGTAACAGTAGTACTCCTTCCCCTAGTGTATATTAGAGCTCTGCCAGAATTTCTAGGGGGCATACTATTTAAGAACACTCTTCTCTTCATGTAACTTTAACCTTGATCTACACCAATCAATGTAACTTCTTGGATCCTCTGGTCTGATCTTGTCTGCTTTCCTTCTCTTTCTTCTCCCATGTCAAAGATCAGTATCTCTTTGGAAGGACTATTGGTCTTAAGACTGATGTAAACAATGAAAAGTTCCTCAATGGACTAATGAAAGACTATGGTTGGAGTAGTCCAGTCTGGAGGTTGAAGGATAATGAAGAAGAACAATAATATGTTCATCCCTAATGGGATTCTGCAATGAAGGAAGGTAAGATACATGTCTGAATGACAATTCCCAGTGAGAAAAGCATAGTCTGAAGGTATTCTGGGCTAGAAACATAATAGAAATGATTAGTCTGAGGGTTTGGACTGAAAAATGAGTGGTTGGAAAGTTGTGAATGATTGAGGATAGCAATTTGAGTGAAAATGAGTGATGGATGAGATGTGGTGAGAATCCAATGAGATGGAAACTTTCTTAGGTAATCCTAGATATATGGTTTAAGTAGTCCAGAGAAGTTCAGAGTGGTACTAAGCAATGTATGAAATAAAAAGAAAAGTTCTAATGAATAAGACAGACTCTAACAAGGTTTGTAAGTGTTCAAGGAGGTTACCAAAAGATAGGAAACATCCTAGACATCATCCAAGAGTAGTTGAAAAGTGAAAGAAATAAGTCCAGAGCTTTGAAATAAAATTCTGGACTGAATGTTGGACTAGAAATGTTGGACTAGCAATGTTGGACTAAGAATCAGGATATCAGACTGAAATGATAGACTCAGACTGCAATGAACTATAAGGAATGGATGGATATATGAGATTGTAAGCCCAGGGAAATCCAAACCTCCACACCAAATCCCATTGTTCACATTTACTCAGAGGAGTAGTCTGCCTGCAATGTCATAGGAGTTATCCTGCCACAGGTTGAGCTTGCCTATTGCCCATTTTTTTCAGCCACTACTGTCCACCACTGCTGATACATCATTGAAATCACACCCACCTTCAAGAGGTCAAGAGGCTAGTATCTTGATAGGAACCAACAGCTATGCTGTTGTGTCCATTGTCACATACCAGTTGTATGGAACAGTATTGACCATGTCCTTCTCACTCAACTATCCATAGATAGAAATCCAAAGTCCATCCTTTCCTCTCATAGATCATAAACATCTGCTCACAAATCCAATTTGATAATAATCAATGGAAACACCTCCCATCATCCAACTTTTTCCAACTTCCATTTCATCCACATATGTTCTCACTTTCACTAAATAGACTTGGATCCTTGCCTCTCTCCTGGGTCAGATCTCTTCTGATACAAGCCTTCATGCTTTACATGTCCAGTGACAGTGTCTAGATCTTTAGCGTCATCCTCATCTCCTGCTTACCTCTGTCAAGAATATCATCAGGATTTACACTGGTGAATCCCTTGACTTTCTTTTCATGTGCTCTCCATGACCATGACATGCTCTCCCTGTTATGATTTATCGTGCCCCTATACATTTTCCTTGCTCAGTCCTGGCTTACCCAGCCAGCCAGCCCACCGATAGTCCCCACCGGACTTCATACCTATGCACAGCTGAGAATCCACTAAGCATTCCCTTGCTTAGTTCCTACGTCAAGCCCGTCCTGGCTCTCCCTTGATCATAGTCCGTTCTGCCTGACCAGAACCCCTAAGTCTCATAGTGCTGGTCTCTTCATGAGCATCACCAATTGAGCATCCCTCCGAGACCCCGTCTCCAGCCCTAGTCCAGGACTCCAACAGTCCACTCCTAGACCCCTCACCTAGACTCATGATGTAGTCCACTCATGGACCGACAGTAGGCTGTATCGCCCCTGTCTCTGCTCTCTAATGTCATCACAGAGCCTCCTCCACTGAGTCCAACCTCAGACCCTCTCCTCAGCCTGGCCTCGCACCCATGCCATGCACTGATCCCTTCAGGCCTCACCCCGAATGTGCACTCAGCCCTTGGACTCCTCCATCCTTGGTCCCAGTTCACCGGTTCTCTTACAGAACCTGCCCCAGTCCCTCGGCTCCCCAGCTGAGCTCCAGCCTCCCAACCAGACCCTATGCCAGACCCTCGGTAGGATTACTCATGTATCCCTGGATATCTCCTATCCGAGTCCCATCATTGACAATGGCGTATGCGCTGTTTCTTAGCTTTAGCCTTTCTTAGAACCTTGCCTCGCACATCCCTTCTATTACCACTGAAGGTGATGCTTCTCTCGCTTAGCCGAGATCATTGATCAACAGGACGCTTCCTGATCAACAGATCCACAGTGCATATGACTCATTTCATTAATCATTCATCGAGTCATACTTCACCGTTTCCTTTAGAGATGTGCACCCCTCATCCATTCGGCACATCTCCTTTACTTAGCCTTACCACAGCCGGTTCCCTTACTTAGATGCCCAGTCTGTGCGCACACTTGACCCCTATATAATAGGTGCTCCACTGTCCCCAGTACCTTAGCTTAGTCTACCTGAATCACCGTATACTCCTAGATTCATAGACTCACCAATAATCCCAACGCCTTCATCTTGACTCTCGTCTGAAGGCTGTCTCGACCCTCAACCCAGCCACCTACCATGTAGCCTTAGAATGTGAGAACTCACCTTCTCACGCCTCCACTCATCTCCAGTAGTCCGACTCCCGGACTACTGTAGCCCGAGTCCTAGAAGGCAGCTTACCCTCAGGTCTATGTGTGACCCTGCCCGGGCCACACATAACACTCCCCTTGCTGACATGGATGGACACCCTTGCCTCATGTCAACAGCCTTTCCTCCCTTTTCCTCACACTCATACCTTTGTCTACTACACTCATATTCCAAAAAACCACCTATATCATCTGCAACCTCCTCACCCTCACTATCAGGTCTTCTCCCTACCAGAACATTCAAAGTGCCATCTTACTGGAAGAGCATCATCATCCTATGCTTGGAGTGGAACTTGGGCACTTTTCCTTTTATTGTTCATGGTGAGTCATTATTTCCAGCATAGTATCATCTTGCAACTGCCCTTGTATCCTAGGACTTAAGAAGCTTGTCAAATTGTTAGGCAGGTGAAAGCAGCCAGAGTCACAACCCTAGGAACTCAATCACTGCCATACCTCTACATCCAGTCTTGATCAAGATCCCCTAATGACCTCATGGTCCTGTCTAATATGTTGTGCCAGTGTCAATGTGCCAATACCATAATGTGGCATGTATATGATTGCATAGTGACAGTGGCTGGTTCACTGATGAGTAGGCCATGTAAAGATTTCATGCCTAACAATGGCATGGCTTGGAAAGGCTTCTCTCTCTTGGATAGCATTATTATTAACTTCCATGCTGAGACAGACACCTTCCATTCTCCTGACTATAATATACTAACAAAGTAGGATAAGTTCTATCTGCTTATGTCAGTGTCTTAACAATTTCCTAATATAATATATTAGATATAATTATGCTAAGTTTGCTGGCCCCCAGTCTGACCACACCACTATGATCATATTGATAAGATGCTAGGCTTTGAAGAGTTGACATGCTCCTCTGACACATTTGGAATCAGAGGGACAGCCATGAAACCAGGTAAAGCCTTTGGCTACATCATGGTTTGCTGTTATTTTCTCTGACAAACCTCTGAAGAAGCAGTTGCTGCTCAAACATTGCCTAATGTGGCATAACATATTTCAGTTCTGGAATGAGAGGCTGCCAACCAAGCAGAATGCATGCAAAGCCCTCAGTCGCAAGTTGGGACAATTCAGGCTGTCATAGCAAGAGCTCCATCCAAGGAGAAGAATTTGTTGCAGGAAATGATTGATAGTTCACATGGTGAACTTCAAAGCATGGAGGATAGACTATCCATATGGTTGGGACAGATGGAAGAGGGGGTACACCATTTGGAGAGCTCTCAAGTAGAGTTTTTTGAATGCCTGATCAATGCAATTATTGGAAAACCCAGGTATTTCATTCATTCTTCAACAGCATGCTTCCTCTAACTCCGTTTACCCCTAACAAGTCCACCATCACTTGCCCCTTCCAGCAGATCTCATATAACATGATCACAGATCTCCCCCTCATCAACAGTTTTATGGCTGTCATAGTCTGGGCCAACTTTGGCTCTTCAAAGGGGGCTGTTTGCTGCCCCACCACTAAGAATGTATTGGCAGAGGATATTGCCATTCTCTATTTCAAAAAGGTTTACCCCTGATTCAGCCTCTATGAGAAGATCATTTCTGATCAAGGCCCCCAATTTGCCTCACACTTCACAAAGGAACTCAGCCAACTTCTCAGCTGTTCCCTTGCACTGTCCACTACCTATCACCCCCAAATGGATGGTGAAATAGAGTGGATCAATCAAGAACTTGAGATGTACCTGCAAATCTTTGCAGGTAATAATCCTGCTACTTGGGCCAATTGGCTGACCCACACCAAATTCACACACAATCACTGCCCTCATTCTGTAATGGGCAAATCCCCCTTTTACCTCATGATGGGATATGAACCAACTCCACTCTCCACCATCCTCCCTCTCACTGACCTCCTAGCTGTGGAGGACCAAATCAAAGAACTCACCACTGCTAGACAGGAAGTCCTTGCAGCACATAACCTAGCTCATCAGGTCATGGCTTCCCAAAACAAGAAAAACTTCATCCCATTCAAGAAAGGTGACCAAGTCTGGCTGGAGGCCAGAAATTTGAAATGTACTCTGACTCACCTGAAGTTTGCCCTGAAATGTAAAGGACCTTTTACCATCACTAAGGTACTGTCTCTGATCATGTATCAACTCCACCTGCCAAAGTCATGGAAGATACACCTGGTGTTGCATGCATCACTTCTCACCCCCTACAGGGAGAACTCTGTACATGGCCCAAACTTCCCATCACCACTGCCTGATCTTATTGATGGAGAAGAACAATATAAAATTGAGAAAATTGTATGACACCAGGGTTCCACTGTCAACTGACAGTTCCTTGTCTGCTGGCATGGTTTCTCTGCTTCTGATGACACCTGGCTCTCTGAATGGGAATTCAAATATGCCCAAGCAGTCCTTGAAGCCTATAAGAAGCTCCACCCCAAGGTCTTCCCTCCTTAGAACTCTATACACTGGTCTCTATGTGAGCATCACCAACTGAGTCCTAACACACTGTCTTCACCCCCACCACTATGTTGTACTCCCCTTCAACCAAGTCTTCCCTCACCAAATCCTCCCCTGTCAACTCCATCCTCCCTCCATTGGAAGGAGTAGACCACACCACTGATCTTGCTTGAGAACTCTCTATTCCCACCATTCATCCTCCTATGGTCCTCACAGAGAACTATTCCAGCAACTCTGCCACTCCTAGATGGAACACCAGCCCACTTTCATTGCTGTCTGTCCTAGAAGAAGAAGAAAAGCCAAAAACCATCCTTTCTGTTAATGTATCTTGCTTCACTTATACACTCTGATCAGACCTGCAATCATGTGAGTCTGGTTGCCTTCTCCAGACTCACTTCCATGACTCACACCTTACAGCCATCATGCAGGCCCATTTAGACATAGACACTCCTTTCAAATTCCTGTACCTAGCATTTCTCCAAGTTTCCCATCTTGACCCCATTGCCTCCTTCACCTCTACCAATGCCCAATCTGAGTTCTTCTCTACCCAGCTCTGGCTTGTTGTCCATCGCATCCACAGCTACTTTCTCTCTGCCATGCACCAACTAGATATGTTGGACTTCATTGCTGACATCGAAAGATACTTCCAGGACTTAACCAAGGCTGGTATACCCCTATTCACACCTGTTTGTCCCACTCTTCCTTTCAATGCAATTCTCATTCCCTCACCTGCTGAGCCAGTCACTCCAACACTGTCTGTGTCATCCTCCCCACTTTCACCTAGTGAGATGAACCTCATTGATCACCTTGAGAGGGTACACCTTATGAACAAGGGAGAGATCAGCCTCTCATCCGACCATCCCCTCTACAATGTGTCCTGCTTCCACTGTCACTGACTCAGACACTAGCATATTGATTGCCCAGAATACCAATGCCCCTTTTGCTTGTGCATGCACCCCAGACACATCCAGAACCAATGCCTGCTTTGTCATTGCCCATGCCCTGCTACCCCATTGTCATCCTCATCACATTCCTCCCACTCCTCTCAGTCTTCAGGCCAGTCAAACCATCCCCAACCTTGCCCTCTTGCTGGCCACCTCCAGGACCACCAGGAACCTGACTTTACTGATGATATGTGGGATGATATGGCCTATGCCAACATCACTGGCTCTCCTAACGGCAGCTACATTGATCTTTGAACTCCTCAAGTGGCATTGAGGAACCTAAGAAGGGGGTAATGTTATATCTCAACCTTTATTTCTATTCTTTTTCCTCTTTACTTGATTTGCATGTAGCCTAGTCTCATCTCAATGGACTACCATCCATCTCACCTGGCCTAACCCAGGATAACCCACTAGCACAATAGGCACTGCCCTTTGGATTTCTCATTTCATCTCCAACTACTGACTCTGCTATCACTTGTCATTTCAGGTCATTCTGACCACTTCTCATTTCATGATAATCATTGATTGACAGCTGCTCCTGATCTGCAGATCTGCAGTGGATATGACTCATTCTTACTCATTCTGACTCTTCCCATTTCCTGAGTCATATCTCTCTTACTCCAGTTTTACTCAAGCATTCCTCAGCATTCCACGGACTTCTATGGCTCATGTATATAAACCAAAGCACTAGCATCTGTATTCTCTAAGCTAGAGCTACTCAATACATCCTTGAGATACTCCTATGCTCAACCTCCCATCCTCAGGATAAGTTTGTCCTCATTGGACTCACTGAACCCTTCAACACTGAGCATGCTCTTCATGAGCAGATACCTTGCCCAAAGGTCCTCATCATATCATAGCATCCCAGACACTGGTACTCCTAGTCCCCAGACCATATCCTTGAGTCTATGTCCAACCCTACCTGGGCCAGACATAATACCTCTATCCTCTATGACATTCACAGGTCCTGGATGATTAGCAGGTTGTCCCTCTAGGCATTGCTTGTAGAGTTGCACCTGAGATATGTTTACTACTGGGTGAATGCACATAGTGTGAGGTAGTCTCAGTTCAACTGCATTGTCTCCAATAAGTTTAGTAATCTGATATGGGCCCAGCCATTTCTCAGATAGTTTCTTTGATGCACAAGTCAGTTTAAGATTTTCTGTAGTGAGCCAGACCTTATCTCCTGTTTGATATTTAGGGGCTGCAGATCTGTGCTTGTCAGCCTGTTCTTTCATTCAGTTCTGAGCTTTCTCCAGATTGTCTTTTGTCTGAGCTGGTGTATCCTGCATGGTAGTGATGAACTACTCAGCAGCAGGAGCTTTGGTAGTGCATTGTTCAAATTCCATCCTGGGGATGTAGGATCTTGTCACATTGAATGGTGACTTTTGGGTAGAGGCTTGCTTCTTACTGTTATAGGAGAACTGTGCAATAGGTAACCAGTCAACCCATTCATTCTGCTTTTCAGCAGTGAAGAGTTGAAGGTATTGTTGCAGGTCTCAATTCATTCATTCAGTCTGTCCATTAGTTTGTGGATGGAAGGCAGTGGAGAGTTTGGGCTTAATTCCTAGTCTCTTGCATAAGTCCTTCATAACTTGTGATGCAAACTGTGGTCCTTAATCAGATACTATACTACAAGGTATCATATGGTTCTTCCATACATTGTGGAGGTAGAGATGTGCTGTGTCCAGTGCAGTCACTGTTTTGTGACAAGGGATGAATTCTACTTCTTTAGAGAATCTGTCAATAACCACTAGGATTGCGTCAAAACCTTTAGATAGTAGAAGATCTGTTGTGAAGTCTGCAGTTACTTCTTCCCAAGGCATGTTAGGTAGTTCTAGGAGGTGGAGTTTGCCTGGTGATGCAAGATTAGATGTTTTGAAGTGAGCACATCTTTCACAGTATGAGACATATTCTTTGACAAGTGATGGCAATCCTGGCCATGTGTAGCTTCATTGAATAAGATCTATGGTTTTCTCTGATCCTGGATGTCTAGCAATTGGATTGTCATGGTATGTTCTAATGATTTCCATTCATAGGTCATTATTATCAGGGATGTAGATCTTTCTAGTTTGGTCATTAAGAAGCTGATCTGATTCTGTGGTGAGGTTGAGCCTTGGTTGGAGTAAGGTGATATCAGATTCTTTCAATAGGTTAAGGGCTGTTCTAATTTTTGGAAGTATAGTGTCTGCATCAGTTGCAATTCTTACTTCTGTAATACTACAAACTTGTTCTGGGGGAATAACCAGTATTCCAGTATTGTCTGTTTCAATGCCAATTACATGGTCCTCTCATCTAGACAAGGCATCAGCCTTGCCCATAGTAGCATCAGGTTTATGTAGCCAGTTAAAGTTAAATCATGTAAGATATTGAGCCTATCTGGCTTGGCAACAATTCAGATCTTGCCATTGCATGAACCATTGGAGATTAGCATGATCATTTCAGATTTCAAACATATGTTGGGCTCCTTGCAGATAGTGATGCCATTGTTCAAGGGCACAAATAATACTGAGCATTTCTTTATCAGCTACAGGGTAATTTTGCTCTTCTGGAGACATGGAATGTGATAAAAAGGCAACTGGATGCCACTTGTCATTCTGTTCAATAGATAGCACTGCTCCAGTTGGATAGTCTGATGTATCCATTTCTAAGTGAAATTGCTTATCATCATCAGGGTATGCAAGAATAGGAGGTGTAGTAAAGTGAGAACTAAGTATGTCAAATATAGTTTGTTGGGACTCTGTCCATGAGAAGGGGGTGTCTTTCTTTGTAAGATCATTCAGGAGTTATACAACCTGTGCATAACCTTCAATGAATCAACAGTGGAAGTTGGCAAGGCCAAGGAAGCTGCATACTCCCTTGATATTCTTAGGAGTGGGCCATTCCTGAATGGCTTTGATCTTGGTTTGATCCATGTTGATTCCCTCTCATGAGACTATCATTCCTAAGAACTCTACTTCTCATACACTAAAAGTGCACTTTTCTGGTTTGGCAAACAGATCATGTTCCTGTAGTCATTGGAGTACTTTGATGACAATGTGCTCATGTTCCCTAATGTTATTGGTCTTGGTGAAGATCATGAGGTCATCAATATATACAACCATAACATCATTCATATCAGCAAAGATTTCATTCATCATGGTTTGGAATGTGGCAGGTGAGTTGCACAGACCAAATTACATGACTAGGGGTTCAAAGGATCCTCTGTGGCAGACAAAGGCAGCTTTCCATTCATCTCTTGTTGTCTTTCTTTGGTACAAAGAATACAGGGGAAGTTTGTGGTAACTTAGAGGGTCTCATATAACCCTTCTTTAGTTGATCATCTATGAAGTCAGAGACTTCTTGTTACTCTGTTGGAGATAGGGGTATTAGGTGTCCCTTAGTAGGTTTAAAGGTCTCTTTCAGGTCTATGGCATGATCCCAAGGTTTTCTGATTGGCATGCACTCAGAATCTTTCTTTGAAAAGACAGTTAAGTACTTGTGGTACTGCTTTGGAACAAGTTTCTTAGGTTTAGGATCAGAGATTATTGGGGTTTCATCTTGTTTCATATCATGGATGCATGCCAGGGAATCCTGTTCCTGCCACTCTAGTTCCTTGACAAATGGTGGCTTAGGTTGGAGTGATTGGCAAGTCCAAGGATACCTGGTCATTTGGACTGTTCCATTAGACCAATTGATTACTGGATTATGGAGTTTAAGCCATGTATAGCCAAGAATCATTTGGTTCTTTCCTAGGTTAGTTACTTCTGCTGTGACCCTTTCTTGATGATTCTGAAACTCTAGGATAACTTCTGTATAGTGAGTGATATCTCCAGCAGTGTTTCATGTTCCATCAACATTATACACTGGTATAGGTTGGGGAAGCTCAAGAAGAGGTAGATTGATCTGGTTTGCACAGTTCTGATCAATATAGATGGTGTTTGCACCACTATCCAGTAGAGCTTTGGTTTTTATGTGGTGTATTTTGTGTCTGATTGGTGATAGCTCAACAGTCAGAGTGATTTCTCTACTATTAAGTGAGCATATCCTAGCATTTTTTGGGATTGGTGATTTTGGTTGAATGGAATTAAGCACTGGTGTGGAGCTCCAGCCAAGCTCCAAATCTATTGGAGACTTCATTCAGCTATAATTTAGATTACTAGAGTGCTTGTTATTACACTCCTGATTAGCAACTTGAATACCCAGATCATTCAAGCTACAGTGACTTTTCCCTTACCAGAGGGAGTGTCATTGTCCATGGTCCATATTTTGTGATTCTTGAAGCAAATCTTCTCATGGTCTCCTCTAGACCAATTACATTCTCTACATCAAGTGGAAGGTTTGGGACAATCTTTTCCTAGATGTCCTTTTCCTCCACAGTTATAGCATCCATCAAATCTCTTTTAAACAGGTTTCTTGCTTCCAAAGGCCTCAATATGCTTATTATCACTTTCTAAGTCATGGGGCCATGAATGCATTGTATTCACATCCATTGTATTAGGGTCTCAAACAGGTCTTGAGTAGTGAGGTGTGAATTTACTGAAGCTACTACTTCCTACTTTCTTGCTTTGGAGGAAGTGCATGATGTCTAACTTCTCTCCTATTTCTCTGATAGCAGCAAGATAGCCTGCTTTGTCTTTATAGTCTCATTTCTCTGATCTGATGACTTCATCTCTGATATCAGGGTTCATATTTTGCTCCAGGATATTGATGGCATGGAAGTTTCCAATCCCCACCTCACTGACAAGTTTGTCAAATTGGTCCAGGAAGTCACAGGTTCACATATGTATCTCCTTGCTTGAGAACCCAAAGTTTCCTAAGTGCCCAGTCTGGTTTGGTAGTGGGATGGAATTGTTTCTCAATACCAGTTACTAGTTCATTCCAAGTGTAAGTCCTTCCTTGCTCTAGTTGTTGTGAAGCAAAGGTCCTAGCTCTGGTTCCTTGCATTTGAGATAGGACAGCAACTATAGCATTGTAGGACTTTGGTTTGATTGTATCTGCATTGACTTCAAGCCATGTCTTGATCTTAAGCCACCTGTCCTCAAACTTATTAATCTCTCCTTTGTATTCACCTGGGTCAGCAAATACCTCTACTTTCTTATTGGACTTAGTAGTAGTGGTAGGTCCTGATGAACTACTAGGTATAGCAGTTATTTGTACATTGGCTTGGTCAAGGTCCACCTGAGTAGCTCTAAGTGGTTCTGAGCATATGTTAGAGAGTTTTCAAGGTCATTTGAGTGGTTAACCATTAGGCCAATCTGTGTTGCTATTGCAGCAAGCTTATCCTTCCATTCTGGCATTCCTTGGAGGGTAGTCATCCATTGGATCAAGTTGAACTCTTGTGGATTGAAGGACATGTTGACTAGGGTGCTTAGGGTGTTTCAAAAGTTAAGGGCAGATAGGAGCTATTTCCAAAATAGGAAATGTGCAAACAATATCACAAACAATTATCTAAGCAGTTCAAACAATTGTTTCGAAAAGCGGTGGATAGGGGTTTTCCAAATTAGGAAGTGTACGAACAGCGTTCCGAACAGTCTATGAACAGTCTACCAAACTTTGGTAGTGAAATTTCCTAGTTCAAGCCAGGAATGTTGTTGTTAGAACCAATCTCCCAGGTATCTCCTGGTTGTTCTGGGTGTTCTTCTGGCTCTGTTACTAGTCCTGGTGGTGAGCCAGTCAATGAGGAAGACTGTGATTGGAGGTTGAGTCTGGCATAGGGGTATCTGTTCTTGTTAGTATAGTTAGTCTGAAACTGTTCTGCAAAGAAGCAGGCAGCAATGGCTTGGAGTTAGGTATGGGGAATATACTGAAAGATCCAATCAATCCAAGCACTAGTGGTGTGATCTCTAGGCTCTGCCCAAGTTGCTACAGTGGCTCAAACAACTGTCCCAATATTTGCATGTTTTTCACTAATTGAAATATACTAACTCTACAGTTAGCCCAAGGCCTTAATCATTGGTAGAGGGAATGAAGCTCTGGCTCTTAGCTACAAATCCATCTCTTGGTCAACATATTTGGGTAGGATCTGATGGAATGGTAGTCATATCAAAATAACAACTCATTGGAACAGTTATTTGACTTTGAACTTCTATTACATATATCAGATCCTA
>JBBPSV010000639.1:0-15564 GCA_038093795.1 Retiboletus fuscus
AGCTATGGACGAATACTACATTTAATTATATGACGCTGTTGCGTAGAAGTCATGCTATCAGTTGTTATAATCAATTGATTAGAACTCGAAAATGATATCTTGGACGAAAATGGTCATATCTCGGCCGCGTGTGAACCGATTTACGATATTATTTGATCAAATGGAAGCCACGAGTCTCTACGAACTCCGATACAGCCACCGCTAAGCACAAAAGTCACACGCTAAGGAGCGCGAGATCGGTTTTGCACAAAACCGGTTAAAACCAGTCATGCAACTGGGTGCAACTGATGTGGACCGGTTGCCACCGGTCTCGGTTGCAGTTGCCACTATTTTGGGATGGCTTGCAACTGGTTTTGGTCCGGTTGCCCCTAAACAACATAAAAAAACTGGACTGGACCGGACTTTAAAACACTATCCATGTACCTGGATCTCAGCTTTCAGCTCCTGACGCTCTCTTCCAGCGAGCTGATCACCTCCCAACTCATGCACAGGATAATGCCCTCGTCACGCTACTCCCACCATCCCTCTTTATCAATGTCATTGATGTTGCCCTCTCTACGAAGATCTGTTCGGCCTCTGCAGCCAATCCGTTTGCCCTTACCTCCCTTCAAGCCATCAATGAAAATATCCCCTCCACATTCCACTCCTGGCTCTCTGATTGGCAAAACCACAAGGGAGTACTTACTTACCAAGGTCAGGTGTACGTCCCTCCAGACAGGGACCTCCGAAGAGAAATCCTGCAAAGGTGTCATGACCATGAAACTGCTGGCCACCCTGGTTATCTCAAAACCTGCCAATTAGTCTCAACCGAATTTTGGTGGCCCGGCCTTGCATCCTTTGTCCAAAACTATGTAGAAGGATGTGCAACCTGCCAGCAATGCAAGGCCAACACCCATCCCAGCATTCCTCCCCTAACTCCCATAACCACTTCTGCAACTCATCCCTTCCAAGACATCTCCATTGATTTAATCACCAACCTCCCTATTTTGGACGGCAAGGATACCATCATCGTTTGGGTGGATCATGCCTTTAAAGGGGCAATATTCTGCCCAACAATCAAGTCGGCTTCTGTGGCTGACGTCGCTTCCCTCTATTTCCATAAGGTCTACCACCGTTTTGGCCTTTTTGATCAAGTCATCTCAGATAGAGGCCCTCAGTTTGCCTTGGCCTTCGCCAAGGAAATGGGAAGGATCCTAAACTATGACCTCCGCCTATCCACTGCATATCACCTGCAAACCAATGGGCAGACGGAGCATACGAACCAGGAGCTCGAAACATACCTCCAGATTTTCTGCAGCAACAACCCCACTTCCTGGACTGAATTCCTGACTTTCACCAAATTCACTCATAATCACTGCCCCCACTCTGTCACCAACCAATCCCCATTCTTTCTCCAAATGGGTTATGAACTGAAACCTCTTCCCTCCATCCTTGCATCCTCCAAACTCCCAGCAGTAGAACTCCACCTCTCCCTACTCACCAAAGCCAGGGACAAAGCCTGAGCTGCCCATGAGCTCGCTTGAGCTGTCATGGCCTTCCAAATGCGACGGAACTTCAAACCCTTTACCCTAGGAGATAAGGTTTGGTTAGAAGCAAGGAATCTCCACCGCCTTCTGAAGGACCTCAAGTTCCTCCCACGGCGAGAAGGACCATTTGAAATCACCAAGGTTCTTTCTCCACTCACCTACTGCCTATGCCTCCCCAAAACCTGGAAAATCCACCCTGTTTTCCACACCTCCCTTCTTTCCCCTGCCAAGGAAACCCTCGTTCATGGTCCTAGCTTCCCAAAACCCCCTCCTGACCACATTGGCCCTGAAGAGGAGTACCTCGTGGACAGAATCCTTCGTCATCAAGGTCCACCTACCTGACGGTGGTTCCTGATCTGCTGGAAAGGGTACTCCGCCAAGGATGACTCCTGGAAACCAGAGTGGAATTTGAAGAATTCCAAACTCCTCCTCATCACTTATAAAAAGCGTCACCCCAAGGACTTCCCCCCTCAGTCCACTTAACAACTCTCTTACAACTACACCATGCCCTGCTCTGATGCCCCAGAAATCATCCTCCCTGTCCCTTCCCATTGCCCTGCTCCACCGCCTTCCGAATCTTCTCATGATTCTGTCCTTGATTCTGTTACTTCTCTCACCATCTCCAACAATTCTGACAGAGGAGTTCTCCTCAACCCAGCTCCTTGCCCTGGCCTTTCTTCTTCTCATTCTCTGTCCTTGATACTATTTCTTGGATGGATGACCCAGCAGCCTCTTCGTGGCAGAGAAGACTAGTAACCATCTGCTGGTGGCAAAGCTAATAGCTGGATTCCCTGTGGCCCTGTCTCTGCTCCTACTCTCTTGTTCCTCCTGTCCTGAGTCATCAGGCCCAATGGTGATGTCAGTATAAAGCCTCCATCTTGGGCAGCGTGTTGCAAAGTACCAATCCACAACCTCACCTCGTCCCTCAGCTCATCTCACTCTCTTAAGACTTGCTTCTCACCTTGATAACTCCCCTCATCATTGTACCCTCCACTCCTCCACATTGTCGTTGTCTTTCACCAATGTTATTCACCCATCCCCTGGATTTCTCCCTCTCAATAGAGGATTACCCTTCTGCCTCCTCCAGGACCCCACATGCCTACCACAGCACCCCTTTATTTTATTCTCTAGGTCTCCCTACCCTGCCGCCATCTTCCTAAAAGGTTCTTCGTCAGTGACTTGAAGCCTAGTAAGGGGGTAATGTTATGTTTTATTCCTTTTTGCCCCTATCTCAGCTTCAGTGCCCATCCCTGGCCACCTTCTCTTCAACTCTGCCCTACTTCCAGACCATGAGTAGATCATCATTGGACCTTCCCTTGTCCTATGATCCCCTTTCTCTAGGAGATACCCTTGATCGTTGGACTTTGCCTTTTCCCCTACTTATTGAGAAGATCATCCTTCGATGCTTGGACTCCTTCTTCTGTAGGTCCCTTACTATAGGACTTTACCTTTCCTCATCGTTAGATACCTTTCATCTCTCGATGTTCCCCTTTGCTACACACCCCAGACTCATACTATGGTTGTACTCCAACCCAACCTAGTATTCTTTAGTTCACTAGTTATCTCTCAGTAGCATGCTCCACTTGTACTTCGATCTCACTAGTACTTGTCTCAATTCTACAAGTTACTGCAGACCTTGTCTGATCCCAGTCTCAGTCCTTGCCCACCCTTCGCTTCCACAGCAGGGTAGCCCTCTAGTAGCATCATGGCTAGAGGTCTTCAATGTCATCCAAGCTTCCGACACCCCTACATCCGCTTGACTCCTTGAGATAATGCCTAGCCTCCAGCAAAGCGTAACAGTACCTGGGCTACTGCATGTCACCCTCTGGTCTCTCGATGTCCTCCGATAAGGTGAAGACAATACAAGATTGGCCCGAACCCTGAAAGGTCAAGGACATCCAGTCCTTCCTTGGGTTTGCCAACTTCTATTGCTGATTCATAGAGAATTACTAGGACATCGTCGTTCCTTTAACTCACCTTACTTGCAAAGGCACTCCTTGGTCATTTACCAATGACTGTCGTTCTGCCTTCTGACACCTGAAAGACACCTTCACCACTGCCCCTATCTTGACCCATTGGCTCTCCGATGCCCCCATGATCGTGGAAACAGACGCTTTGGACTATGCTATCGCTAGTATCATCTCTATCCGATGCCCCAATGATGAGATTTGGCCCATTTCATACTACTCCCAAATGCTCTTGGCCCCTGAGCTCAATTATGATACCCATGATAAAGAGCTCCTTGCCATCCACAAGGCATTTCGGACATGGCGTCACTATCTTGAAGGTTTGGGCACCCTGACTGACGTCGTCACCGACCACAAAAACCTGGAATATTTCGCCACTACCAAGCTCCTGACTCGGCAGCAAGCCTGCTGGTTGGAGTTCCTCTTCCAGTTCAACATGATCATCCATTTTCGCCCTGGGCGACTTGGTGCTAAGCCTGATGCCCTCACTGGATGCTGGGACGTCTATCCCAAAGAGGGGGATAAGGACTATGCTTGCATCAATCCCTACAATTTCTGTCCAATATTTACTCAGGAACAGCTTGCTGCATCCCTCCAAGCTACCTACCTCGCTGCTCCAGTACTCTAAGCAAGCACCCTCTTCAATGTCGAACAACTTCACAGCAACATCCTGTCCACACTCCTTTCTGACCCTCTCGCCGAAATCCATATGTCCACCTCTGAACCCAAAGGCTCTTGGTGGTCAGTTGACCCCGAAGGTTACCTTTGTCTAGACAGTTGAATCTATGTCCCTGACACCAATGACCTTCGGCTCCAAGTCCTCTGATTTAAACATGATCATCCACTCTCAGGACATTTCAGCCAAAACCGAACACTGGAACAAATTCATCGCAAGTATACATGGCCAGGTATCAGAACCTTCGTCAAAGAGTATATTTCCTCCTGTACCACCTGTGCTCGCACGAAGGTACCTAGACATTGGCCCTATGGGCTGCTGAAGCAGCTCCCCATCCCTGAGAAGCCATGGAACTCAATCTCCATGGACTTCATCGAACAACTCCCTTCCTCTTCCGATTTCACAGCCATCCTCGTAGTCGTGGACCACCTATCTAAACAATGCATATTCATCCCGACTCACAAAACCATTACCTCTCCAGAACTAGCAAAGCTTTTCCTACTCCACATCTTTTCTAAGCATGGAGTTCCATCTCATATCACCTCCAACTGAGGCTCCAAGTTCATGTCTCACTTCTTCCGATCTCTCGGGAAAGCCTTAGACATCCGCCTCCACTTTACCTCTGGTTACCACCCAGAAGGCGATGGTCAGACAGAGCAAATGAACCAGACACTTGAACAGTACCTCTGAGTGTATTGCAATTACCAGCAAGACAACTGGTCCAAACTCCTTCCCCTTGCCGAGTTCACCTACAACAATGCTCCAAGTGCTACTACAGGTGTATCACTCTTCTTTGCTAATAAAGGCTACCACCTGAACATCAGTGTACACCCCGAACGAGATCTTACCTCGGCCCAAGCTTGGGAGTACTTGGTTGACCTCAACTCCCTTCATCAATTCCTCCAAGAAGAAATGGCCCATGCCCAAGAGCATTACCAAGGACCTGCAGATGCCAAGCAGATGCCAGCACCCGATTTCAAGGTCAGCGATCAGGTATTCATGAAAGCCAAGTATTTCAGATCTACCAAGCCCTCTAGGAAGCTGTCTGACAAGAATCTTGGACCCTACACTATTATCACTCAAGCTGGAACCCACTCATTCACCCTCCAACTCCCTGACTCTATGAAATCTGTACACCCTGTATTCCATGTTTCACAATTAGAACCCTCTGTGCCCAACACTATCCCCAATAGGGTACAACCACCACCACCTCTGATAGAAGTTGACGGAGAGCCCAAGTTCGAGATCTCCAAGATTCTTGACTCTAAGGTAGATCAAAGACGAAGACATTGTAAGCTCCTTTATCTAGTGCATTGGACCGGATACAAAGGTACCAATGATGAGACCTCTTGGCTATTGGCCACTGAACTTGGTCATGCCTCCAAACTTGTTCATGACTTTCACCTCCGATACCCTGATAAGCCCAGTCCTCACGCTGAATAGGTGGCATGGGAAACAATGTACATTTTGCAAGAGCTAAAACATTTCTATCTACTCATCCTCTTTGGACCCCTCTTCATCCTCTTCCTCCAACACCCCGCACATCGGCTCTCCCCTTTTATACTCCTCGACCTCCACGTGCAACTCATCTGCACTCAGCTTGGCCCCCAAGTCCGAATCCAAGTACTCTTCACCCAACCCATACACCTCCTCTGCCTTCAGTTCGACCAGCTGCTGTAGCAGCAGGTTCTGGCAGTTGATCCTGTGCCCGACTCAGACACTCACCTGGCAAAGGTCCCTAAGGATGTCAGTGATGCCCCAAAGGACCTCCACCAGGGCCAACATATTGCCCATCATGGCCTCCAATGATCCACTTGGACCCACCTCCGAGTTCTCAGTCCTTGCCTTCTTCACCTTCCTTGCAGGCACCTCAACCTCCATCTTCCTCTTTGCCACCTTCAGCCTCTTGGACTCCTCTCCTTCGTCCTCCCACTGGCACCTCAGCTTCAAGTCGTAGCAAGGATGGCACGATGTCGACTTGCCCCCACGCAGGATGCACAGGCTCAGGTTGCACTTTCAGCATTGAAGGCACACCTGAGGCCCTGACTCAGCCTCCTTGCCCTTTCCCTTGTCCACGCTTTGTTCAGTGCGAATTTGCTTGGCCTTCAAATAATTAGTATAAACCCCCGAGTGATCAGGCATGCACTCATCCGTTTTTTGGCCGCAGTCTCCTTGGCCCTGCACCTCTCAGCCTCTTTGGCCACCTTTCGGCGTGTCTCCTCCTCGGCCTTTCGGTGTGCCTCCTCCTTGACCTTTCAGCATGCCTCCTCCTTGGCCTTTCGGTGTGCCTCTGCCTCTGCCTCTGCCTTCCTTCAAGCCTTCTCTTCCTTCACCTTCGCCCGACATCGCTTGTGCTCGTTGTGCTTCGCATCGCACAGTTCCTCCAAGTCATCCTCGTGCTCCTTGAGATGCTCATCAGCCCACTCAGTGATGTTGTTAAAGTTGGACATGGTGGATGGGAATTTGGAGAGCTAGGGCAGAGCATGACCACTTATATAGGCCCCCAGAACAATCAACACAAATTTCAGACTCCGACTCAGCCACTCCACATTGTTCCTCGCTTAAGGCCTTCAGGGGTTCAGGCCTAAGAGGGGGATACTGTCATATCCCAGAAATTTCACTAAGTCCAAACTTGGACATCCAAGTCTACCCCCAAGTCTTTACTCAACCAACCCAATACTCTTCCTTTCGGCTCAGACCCCCAACCTCTTGGACATCTGACCTCAGTCTTTCATAGTATGTTCCTCTCCATTTCTATTATGTTACTTTGTCTATATCTGTACTAGTCTCACTACTTACTTGCATCTGATCCTATGCTCTCATTAGTAACACAGCTCCTGCTTTCCTTCATCCGAACACTGCTTTGGCATACTTGTACCCAGATTCATTCTACTTACAAACCCTTACTCAGATGTTACTAATACACCTCTGAACCTTAGTATATAAACCTCTCCGAATCATGTACTTTCTTTAGTTCGAATATCAACTATATTCTCAGCTCCAAACCCCTGAATCCTTTGAGTCTTGAAGACTCTTGTCTATCTGACTTCTAGTTGTAATCTCATCATTGTTTACAACATTGGGTTCGATGCCTCTGACCCTCTGACCTCTGACCCCGAAGTAAGGGGCTGAACTCTGCAAGGGTGCACCACATACAGTAAAGCCAAAGCCCCATGTCTCGGCCCGATCTCTGACATTTCAGAGATAAGCCTCGGAGTTGACCCAGTTTTAACATCCTCCACCTTCAGTTTGACCAGCTGCTGTAGCAGCAGGTTCTGGTGGTTGATTCTGTGCCCGGCTCAGACACTCACCTGGCAAAGGTCCCTAAGAATGTCAGCGACGCCCTGAAGGACCTCCACCAAGGCCGACATGTTGCCCGTTGTGGCCTTTGATGACCCACTCAGACCCGCCTCCGAGTCCTCAGTCCTCACCTTCTTCGTCTTCCTTATGGGCACCTCGACCTCCATCTTCTTCCTCTTGACTGTCCTTGGCCTCTCAGACTCCTCCCCTTCATCCTCCCACTGGCACCTCAGCTTTGAGTCGTAGCAAGGATGGCATGACATCGACTTGCCCCTGCGCAGGATGCTGTTATGTTTTCTTTTCCTTTCATCCCCCTTTACTACGCTCTGCCCTATGCCTATCTCCTTCACCTTGTACCTACTTGTCTCACCATTCAAGCCCCACTTGACGATACCTTTTACCATTGTATTACTCATACGTTCTCTAACGTTCCATCGACGTTAATGCCACATATATGCTGACTCACCCTTGTTCCTCAGCATTCCATCTAGTTCCATCACTTTACCATGGCTTGTCTATTTAAACCATAGCACTCAACCTGTAACACTAAGCTTGATCTTCTCAATTCCATGAGTTACTGTGGACCTCGTCTGATCCCAGTCTTAATCCTTGTCCACCCTTTGCTTCTGCCGCAGGGTAGCCCTCTAGTAGCACCACGGCTAGAGGTCCTTGACGTCGTCCAAGCTTCTGATACTCCCAAGTCCGCTTGACTCCTTGAGATAACACCTAGCCCACAGCAAAGCATAACAAAAGATCAAGCTTCTCTCGTGTGGACTACCTCCATTGTAGCTCCATTCTCCACTAGATTCTTGAGTGTGCTCTCCGTGAGCAGATACCTCGAATTCCTTGAACAACCATAGCTTCGCAGTAACCCACCATTGACCCTCGTTGGTCTAAACCTTGAGGACCACCCCCCACTGACTTATCAGAGTCGGAAGAACCCCAAGACTCATCTTCGTTCCTGGAATCCAACCTGGATTTAAACCTTAATACAATCTTTGGACAGGAAGAAGAACTCACTCTTCAACATCAATTCTCTTCTGGACTAACCATTTCCAGAGAACCAACCCCACCATCCCCAACCCCTTGAACTCGTCACCGTCATCGTCTCTGCCGTCTTCCACGTCACTCTCCCCTCGGACTCACATGTCCAGACTATCATATCTACCATTGGACTACCATTCTCACTACTGGACTATCGCTCTCTTCTCTGGACACACATCCAGAATATCCTTCCTCCTGGATCATTCCCTTCTGGCACCCCCACCAGTCCTAGCCCAGTCTTCCACTATGGGAACTTAGACCATGGATGTCTGCAACAATGGCTCCAGGAGCACTTCTGCTCCTGGAGATTCTCTGTCCCTTGCTGAAGAACAGCTCAGAGTTAGTGTTCTTTTCAGGAAACTCCCCTTGACCCCAGCGGCATTCCCAACCCCTCAAAGATTCAGTGCATGCCAACATCTCCTCGATTCCCGAGATCCCCTCGCCCTGTGACATCCTAGATATGACAATAAACTGTCCACCTCTCACCCAGACTCACGTCCTAGACATGACGATAAACTGTTTATCCCTGATCCCCAGTCACGCCCTGAGTATGGCATTAAACTATTCATCTCTAGGTCCTTCGTCCCATAGCACTAGGCTTCAACGAAAAACATCTCGACCTCCTTCACCTAGCATACTCTTTAGGCCAAAGACCCCTCGACCAGCAGAGATCTCCAATCCCTGGTATCCCTTATGTCCCGACCAGAGCATGTTGATAAACTGCCCATCCTAGATGGATCAACTTGGTCCAGCCATCGCTGCTCCCAGTTCAGCAAGAGCCTATGGAGTACCCTCTGTTACATTTTCCCCGTTTTCTCCCTTCCTACTACGTTTTCCTTGACCTTATGCCTACCCTTGTCTTGCACTTCGTTCGTCTCGCTGTTCGAGCCCCGCCCGACGACATCTTCTTACCTCTGTATTATTCATATGTTCTCCAACGTTCCCTCAGCTTCCACACCTCGTGAACAATGACTCACCTTTGTTCCTCAGTGTTCTATCAAGTTCTATGCCTGACTCATCCTTGTTCCACAATGTTCTATTTAGTTCTATCCCGTTATCATGGCTCGCCTATTTAAACCATAGTACTCAACCTGTAACTCTAAGCTTGATCTTCTCAATCTAATGAGTTCTTGTGGACTTCGTCTGATTCCCCTCGCCTCAGTCCTTGACCACCCTTTGCTTCCATAGCAAGGGCAGCCCTCTAGTAGCACCACAGCTAGAGGTTCTTCGTGTTGTCCAAGCTTTCAACTCCTTGTCTGCTTGACTCCTTTGAGATCACACCTAGCCTACAGCAAAAGCGTAACAAAAGATCAAGCTTCCATCTCGAAAGGACTACCTCCATTGTAAATCCATTACCCCTTGATTCTCAAGTGTGCTCTCCGTGAGCAGATACCTCGAATCCTTGAACCACCATAGCGTCCCAACGACCCACCATCGATCCTCATTGGTCTAGACCACGAGAACCTCCGCCCACCGACCTATCTGAGTTGGAAGCCCCCAAAGACACTGCGTCATCCCTGGATACCAACCTGGACTTAGACCTCGACACTCTCTTTGGGCCCGAAGAAGAGCTCACCCTTCAACACCAGTTTTCTTCTGAGCTCACCATTCCCAGAGAACCAACCCCACCCTCGCCAACCCCCCAAGCACACAACCCTCCCTTCGGAGGATTTCCCCTCTCACACCCACCCCCGACTTACCCTTCCCTACCTGCCATGCCGGCAGCAGCAGCTACCACCAAAACCACCGAGCTTCGCCTTGGAACCCCCGAAGACTTTGATGGGTCATTTGCCAAAGCCAAAGATTGGCTCAGGACTGTTACCTTTTACCTAGCTGTTAACTTGGAAGTCTACAACACTGACGCCAAGAAGGTGGCCTACGCCCTATCGTTCATGAAGAAAGGATCAGCTAAAGTCTGGGCTGCCACCTTCAGACAGAAGATTCTTGCGCAGACCATGCTCAACTTAGGAACCTTTGTTGGCTTCTGCGACTCTTTCTCTAAGTCATTCGTCCGAAAGGACACCATCGCCTCCAGCCTCCACTGGCTCGCCACAACAAAGATGGTCAAGAATAAGCACGGGGACTACTCCCCTTCCCTCACTGAATACACCGCCCACTTCCAGAACCACGTCGCTATCTCTAAAGTCACCAACCCTAATGTCCTTATCAGCTACTACACTATCGGGATCCTGGAACCTCTGATGTGGAAGATTCAAAGCATGGAAAACCCCCCAGATAAAATCGAGGACTGGTATACCAAAGCTGCTCACTTTGCGGCCATGAAGGAGAGAGCCAGGGATCTCGCAAAACGAGGAAGCAAAAAAGTTTTCCATGGCATCCCCTCCACTCCTAGAACCTCTGCCCCTGACCCCGACGCCATGGACGTAGACACTGTATGCACCACCCTCATCCCCAAGCTTACCCCTGCAGAGTGAAAGCGTTGCATCGAGAACAACCTTTGCTTCCGTTGCTGAGAGGGAGGACATCTTTCCACTAATTGCCCCAAATTCTCCAAAGGAAAGAAACCTGCAGTCAAAGCGGTAGCCACCTCGGACCTTCCCAAATTAGAAGAAATTCCAGACGATGCCGACGAAGACGAGGATGGCGTAGCAGTCAGAAGAGTTTCGTTTTCCCAGGGTTTTTAAAGGGGGGACCTGCCACAACGTCTATGTCCCCTAGTGCTTCGGTATTTGTAACTTCTACTACGAACTCCATGCAAATTCCAGTACAAGTTATTATCCCCTTGCACACCCTGCAAACCATTGAAACTCGAGCCTTGATTGATAGCGGAGCAGATGTCTGCTGTCTTGACTGGGGCTTCGCTAAGAAACACAAGATCCCTCTGACCAAACTCGACCACCCCGTTTACGCCAAGAACACCGATGGAACCATTAATACTAAAGGAACCATCCGATATGTTGCCAACCTCTTTGTTTCCACCAAGGGCCTTGTTCACCAAATCACCTGCCATGTCATGCACCTGAGCAAGGATAACGTATTCCTTGGAATCCCTTGGCTTCGGAAGGCCAACCTAACCATCGACTGGGAGAAGAGAACCCTTTGGATCGCTGAAACCACTGATGAATCGAAACTCCTCTTCTCCCTCCACCAAGGAGCCTACTTACGACAGGAAAAGCTCCTCGTTCCCCCTCGACCCCCACCATGCCATGTTTTCGTCAACTCGATTCAGGACGAATGCCTGTATGCCTACAACAGATGGGAGGACGAATGCGACTTCCTAACCCGCACCCATGACCAATATACCATCAACCGAATCATTCGCTGTGGATCACGGTTCATTCCAGCTCCTGTAATCTCCTGACTCTCCATCACCTCCAGCCTTGCCCTCTCCCCTGACACGCCAGTTGCCTCCTCCCTCCCAGAAGAATATGCCAGATATAAGGAGGTTTTTGCTGAAGAGGCAGCGAACGTTCTTCCTCCATCTAGACCCTATGACCATGCCATCAATCTCAAGGAGGATTTTATTCCCCGAATCACCAAGATTTACCCCCTCTCGGCCGACGAAAGACAGGCTACAGACAAGTTCATTGATGAAAACCTAGCTTCGGGTAAAATTTCCCCTTCAAAATCCCCTCAGGCCTCCCCTTTCTTCTTCGTTAAAAAGAAAGCCCAACCGGGACAGAAACCCGGCCTATGACCTTGCCAGGATTACCGACACCTAAATGAACAAACCATTTGAGATGCATATCCCCTTCCTCTCCTATAGGACTTCATGGACCGGATCCGGGGGGCAAAAGTATTTACCAAGATGGACGTCAGATGGGGCTATAACAACGTTCGCATTAAGGAAGGAGACCAATGGAAAGCCGCCTTTATCACCCATCGTGGGCTGTTCGAACCGAATGTTATGTTCTTCGGACTAACCAACTCTCCCCCCACGTTTCAACGGTTCATGAACGATTCATTCTGAGACCTCATCGCGGAAGGATGGCTATTCATCTATATGGACGACCTCCTCATCTTCTCCCCCAACCAACAAACCCACACTAAGCGGACCCACCGAGTACTGCAATGAATGGAGGAACTCCACCTTCATTTAAAACCTGAGAAGTGTTTCTTCGACTGAGATGAAGTCAAATATCTTGGAATGATTATCCGCCCAGACGAGATCGCCATGGACCCTACTAAGTTGGATGGAATAGCCCATTGGCCCACTCCCACCTCCGTAAAAGAAGTCCAATCATTCCTTGGGTTCGCTAATTTTTACCGACGATTCATCCCTGATTACTCCACCATAGCCTGACCCCTCATCGACCTTACTTACTTCTGGGAACCCCACACTCTGAATTGGCGACAAGCTCGCTGGTTACTTGATCTCGCAGATTTTGACCTTAAACTAATCCACGTACCCGGGTCTCAACTTGCTGGTCCTGACGCCCTCTTCTGATGCTCGGACCACTTACCAAAAGACGCCTCAGACAATTCTCTCGTAACCCTACTCCCTCCATCCCTCTTCATCAATGTCATCGACATCGCCCTCTCCTCCAAGATCCGCTCCGCCTCAGCTGCCGACCCATTCGCCCTGACCTCGCTCCAAGCCGTAGATGAGAACATCCCTGCAGCATTTCACTCCCAGCTGTCTGACTGGCAAAACCGAGGAGGGATACTCACCTATCAGGATTGTGTATATGTTCCCCCCAAAGAAGAGCTCAGACATGAGATCTTACAAAGGTACCATGATCATGAAACTGCTGGTCACCCCGGATACCTCAAAACCCGTCAACTGGTTTCCGCAGAATTCTGGTGGCCAGGTCTGGCATGCTTCGTTCGAAACTACATAGAAGGGTGTGCAGTCTGTCAACAGTGTAAATCCAACACCCATCCTGGCACCCCACCTCTCATCCCCATCGCGACCTCCGCGTCCCATCCTTTTCAGGACATCTCGGTAGACCTAATCACTGACCTTCCAGTCTCAGATGGAAAGGACTCCGTAGTCGTCTGGGTGGACCAAGCCTTTAAGGGGGCGATATTCTGCCCAACTACCAAGTCTGCCTCGGCAGCTGATGTTGCCTCCCTCTACTTTCATAAGGTTTACTGACGTTTCGGACTCTTTGATCATGTCATCTCTGACAGAGGCCCCCAATTTGCTTCTGTGTTTGCCAAAGAAATGGGGCGTATCTTGAACTATGACCTCCGCCTGTCTACTACCTATCACCCCCAAACGGATGGCCAGACTAAACAAACCAACCAAGAGCTTGAAACTTATCTCTGGATTTTCTGTGGGGACAACCCTACCTCATGGACGGAACTCCTAACTTTTGCTGAATTTGCTCATAACCACCACCCCCACTCTGTCACAAATCAATCTCTGTTCTTTCTCCAAATGGGCTATGAACCCAGACCCCTCCCTTCCGTCCTCACTCCCTCCAACCTCCCTGCAGTAGAACTCCGCCTCTCCCAACTCACCAAGGCCAGGGATGAAGCCTGAGCCGCTCACAAACTCACTAGAGCGACCATGGCCTCTCAAACCCGACAATGTTTCAAACCCTTCGCCCTAGGAGATAAGGTTTGGTTGGAGGCCAGGAACCTTCGTCGCCTTCAGAAGGACCCCAAATTCCTCCTGAAATGCGAAGGGCCGTTTGAAATCGTCAAGGTTCTTTCTCCAGTTACCTATCGTTTATGCCTCCCTAAAACCTGGAAAATTCACCCCATTTTCCACGCCTCACTTCTCTCCCCTGCCAAGGAAACCCCAGTCCATGGTCCGAACTTCCCCCGACCCCCTCCAGACCATGTTGGCCCCGAAGAGGAATACTTCGTGGACCATATTCTCCATCATCAGGGACCACCCTCTCAATGGTGCTTCCTGATCCGCTGGAAGGGATATACTGCGGAAGACGACTCCTGGGAACCAGAGCGGAATTTGAAGAATTCCAAACTCCTCCTAGCTGCCTATAAGAAACGTCACCCAAAGGACTTTCCTCCCCAACTCGCCTGATCATCTACCACCACCAACAACACCCTACATTACCATGCCTTGCTCTGATGTCCCCGAACTCGTTCTTCCTATTCTCCCCCGACGCGGTGACTTGCCACCTGCAGAGTCTATTACTGATTCTGTCCTTGCTTTTGTCTCTTCTCTCACCATCTCTGATGATTCCAACAATGACATTCACCCCCGTTCGACTCCTCAGCCTAGCTTCTCTACTCCTCCTCCTATGTCTCCTAGCATCCTAAGTGTTTCTTCTTCTCATTCCTACCATACGCCTCCTTCCTTTCTAAGTCCCCACGCCATGATTGTTGATGACACCTCTTCCCCTACATCCTGCGTCACTACCCCTGGTTGGGGAAGCCGACCTGCCATTTCCATCCCCAAGCTCACTGAGCCTCCTGTCCACCTGGCCGCATATCTTGGCACCATCGAATCCATCAACCTCCCCAAGCATGCCCATAGGATACACCTGGATCTTCCCACCGATGCTGAATCCCGTACCCTCCTCCGTTTCCTCAGAGACCCCAGATACGCAGTCCCCATCAGCGCACACCTTGACTACGGATCTGCACTCCACTCCCTTTACCTCGCCACCCTCCAGGTCACTCGACTCACCTCCCTGGTGCGTGTGCCTTTGGCCTCATCCGATGCCAACGCCACCTTCCGCAACCACACCCTGTCCCACATCCAAATGGAACTCAAGACAAACCTCCTCCTGGCATTCTACCAACTCGGTATGTTGGAATTCATGCAGGACCTGGACTGCTACAGTGACCTCAAAAACCCTTTCCATAACTAACCTTGACGGCAGTGCACGAAGTGCACTGCCAGACACTGTGGGAATTTTGCTTAGCTTTGGTGGGGTTATAAATAGTACTCACTCTTGGCTACAAATATGCCCCCTAGGTCATGTGATTCAGTTTACATACCATTGAGATACATTCCTTATAAAACAGCCATGTCATGGAAAGGGTTTTTGAGCTTTTGAAATGGTAACTAGGATCTCAGTCAAATCATTGATTCTTTGTTATTGTTTGTTAATACAAACAACAATATACATGTAAATAGCATGTCTGAGTTTAAAATAGTTCACACACTTCT
>JBBPSV010000642.1:0-15525 GCA_038093795.1 Retiboletus fuscus
AGTTGCCCATGTTGTTGGGAAGATGGATGGTGATCTCCCCCTCCATATTTCAAAGAATGAACTACTGAATTTCCCCCAGTACTATAATCTCAATCCACCTGATACCATCTGTCAGTAGGACAATGACTCCAAGCATGCCATAAGAAGGGGAAAAAGTGGCCAGAAGGACATGGTTATGTGTCCATGGTATGTCCTGCATAGTCTCCTGACTTCAACTCCATTGAATATCTCTGGGGATATCTCAAAAAAGGCTGGTATTCTTCTGAGTCAAAGTGAGATTACATGATGATAATAGTAGAGAATACAGGAGTGTGGGAATGTTTCACAACTCAGACACAATGTTTACATGTATATCTATGTTTGTAGCACCAAACAACAACAAACAACCACTTGTATTATTGAGATCCTATATCTAATATCAAAAGTCCAAAAACTGTTCCAATGGTGAGTATCAGTATCACTGGAAATAGCCAGCATAAGCATACAATCTTGTCATAGGGCAAAGTATATGTATGCATATCTAGTACTTGAATATAAGATGATTTTGTCAAACAGTTTGGAGAAAGCTTCATGCCAGACAACACATTTGAGGTTTGTGTAATCAAGGTTTTCCTCTTCCTCAGGATTGTTCTCAACCTGGTAGTGGATGCTTTGTTAAGTATTTGTGGTACAGTTGAAGTGGAACTTATGATGGGAAGCCATCCCACAATAGTACCATGTCCTATCTGTTCACCATTCCATATCTCAACCTGTAAGTTTGCACAATATACAACCACAAGATATCTCTTGACTGTGCTGGAACTGGATAGATTCAACTCATTGGCATACAGGATCAAGCCAAACAGTACTGCATTATTGAGGTTATGAGACAAACTCATCTAATAATATTGATAAAACAACAGATTTAAATTCAATACACCTAAGTAGCACAATCAAATAAATTTAAAGAGCATATACTGGAATATCTCAACAGTCATCTTCAGTCCATGGTTCATCACAAAAATGGTGAAACTCCCCAGCTGCATCATGTTTGCAGAGATGCTGAGCATCCCACTTGAAGTGAGAAGCAAGCAATGGGTTTTGGAGGAGATTGAGTGCCCACTGCCATACAGGGCATGTATGGACCTCATATGACCTCTTTTCATTTTTTTAGGGCACAATGGTCTTATGTTTGAAGAACCAATGTTAAAAGCAAGAGGGTAAGAAGGAAGCTGAAGAGATAATATCAAGAAAATACATACATACAGGGGTGAGTGCCTGTCCAGCTATATTGCATATCTTATGAAGCTCTGCATTGTTCTTCAGTGTAACCTGAGTATTGCCTTGGGAAATGTTATGTACATATAACTAGTATGTGACAATGTATGTGATAGTGTAGCTGCTCAGTTCCCATCAGAAGACAAGCCTTCTGACCCTAAAGGTGGATGTGGCTCTGACAATGTGTCAGCAGTGGACTGCTGGCAAAGTACTCCTCTGAGTACCTGTGGATGATGGAATTTGGTCTATAGACTGACAGTTCTCCTGAAGAGACTAGTGATATTTGATGTAGTAGAGAGAAGAGCAAGAAGTCAGAGAAGATCACAACCAGGGACACAAGAAGCTACATTGATTGGTATA
Organism: Retiboletus fuscus; assembly: GCA_038093795.1. Taxonomy (NCBI): domain Eukaryota; kingdom Fungi; phylum Basidiomycota; class Agaricomycetes; order Boletales; family Boletaceae; genus Retiboletus; species Retiboletus fuscus. Next base: position 1,618 of record JBBPSV010000642.1, read on the forward strand.
GATCATAATTAAGTTACATGGAAGAGAAGTACATTCTTAAATAGTATGCCTCCCTGGAGTTTAAGTGGAGCTCTACAGCATGCTAGGGCAGGTTAACTGCCATTACAGGAAGATGTTCCTCAATAGGAAGGAGACACAATAGGAAAGAGTATCATAAAAGAAAAGAGACTTATCTTGAAAAGAGAACAAACTAGGAAGGAGTCTGTGAAAGAGATGTAATTTGAGAGACCAGGGCAGCTAGACTAGAGCAATGGTGGTGAGTCCATCTGTCCCATATTGAAGGAAATGGCCTTCTGAGTCATACATGTTGAGGTTGAAGAGCTCTTCCTGAAACAACCCAAAGCATCTAGCAATGAGCAGTCATCATGAGATGACTAGGTCACAGTAACATCATAGTTGCCTTTATACTTGGCTAGAGTGGAAGGATGTAAACATATTCACCCTAGCATGGAGAAGCTAATCTCCTAAGGGGAGTATGTCAATCAGTAGAGTGGCAAAGCCTAACTAGTGTCAAATCCTTAGACAGGATCTCAAGTAGATGTTGTGAGGAACTCTCCAAGAGAACAAGACTGGGATTAGCCAGGCTTGGTCCTTGGACATTATATACTATAGTAAGTTATGTGTAATATTTGGTAATAAGCTAAATAAGGATATAATATGTGACAGCATGCAGGAAACATAAGGCATAAGGCTATATGAAGTGGTAATTAAAGAGAAGCATGATGTGTGATGTGCAGCAGAGCACAGGTATGAAATGGAAGAGAAGCATAGCAGGAATGAAAGAAGTAAGTAATGTGAAAGAGAAGTGATGTGCATAGCCATGCACAGCATGGAGATGAATGAATATAAGATATATGAAAGTCTATAAAAGTGACAATAAGGATAAACAAGAAGAGTCCATGATTAGATGTCAGTCATTGACAAGATAAAGATAAGATGATAATATAATGATAAGATAAGAGAACTTAGTGTTATGGTGAAAATTAGACATTGTAGAAATTGAACCATAACACTTCCCATGTGGATTGAGGGATCTCTATATCAAGTAAGAGGTCATTCCAGGTGTTGATAGAGGAAAAGGGTAGGAGGTCTACCAAACCTGTAAATTACCCTCCATATAGATCTGAGGTACTACCTCAGAATAAGTCACCATTGGAGTCCTTGATATCAGTAAGGTTCCAAGGAGGTTGGATGAAGGTGGATCAGAGGCAATTCCTCATGGAATGGTACTTTCCTCTGGAAATGTAGCATGGGGCTCAAAAGCAGGCATAATGTGGGTGGCCTGGGGTGAAGTGTTCATAATTAGGGTATTTATATTCAGGTCAGTCCACCCAAAAATGTCTGTTGGAGTGGTATTGGTAGCATATAGGAAGGTTGCCAGTGCAGATAGCAAGTGTAGGGGTGGAATGGATGGACTCCCTGTTAGATGCAGTGATTGCACATCTGTGAGTCATGACTAGATGAGTTACACCTTGATAAGCACAGAACACTGAATAGGGGCTCAAGGGGCACACTGGAGTCCACTGTGAGTAACCAAGAATGATATTGAGCAAAATACAATGAGCTACTGACCTGGAGTCCACTGTGAGTAACCAAGGAAGCACAACAGTGGACTCCGATGCCTAAGTGGAGTGGCTGTAAATACTGCTAAACAACTGGCAGCCACAATCAGCCACAAGGGCAACAAACATCTAGAGTGATGTAAAGGTGTCCACAGAGTGTGAAATCAAGAAATATAACATGTTGTCTTGCAAGGTTTTGATCTTGCACTCAGTCTGATTCTCAGGAAAGGCCTTAAACTGCTTAAATGTGCTGAAAACATCCAATTTGGCACAAATTGGTAGCACAAAGTGGTATCTGGAGTAATCATCAATGAATGTGATCCAATAGTGATATCCAGAGAATGAGCAATGAAAAATCTCATGGACATTGGAGTGGACAAGCTCCAGGGGTCAAGAAATATGCCAGGAGCTGCTGGGGAAAGGATTTGTGTGCATCTTGCCAGCTATGCATGCCTCACAGATCAGATCAGATCAGGTGCAGTCTTGACATCGAGCTGCATATCTCAGGTGTCACCAATTTGTGATCAATCAGAGCCTTTACATCAGATATGTTGTGATGCACCAGCCTGCAATGCCATAGGGATGTTAGACAGCTGAATCAAACAGCTGGAGTCCACTGTAAGAAACTAGGATTATGTAATTCAAGATACATAGACATACCTGGAGTCCACTATAAGAAACTGAAGAACAGAGACAGTGGACTTGCAGGATGTACAGGATGTGGTCATAACAATGATAACATAACAACAGTGTGCCACAATTTGGCACAATAGGAAAGGTGTGACTCATCTAGTCATGACTCACGGATGTGCAATCACTCCATCTAACAAGGGACATGTCGAAAGGCACAGTGGTTGCTGCTTTGCATACTCAGTGATAGGCTGCATCACACCATCCAGAAATGTGGCATTTTGCTTGTTGATTGTGATAAGCACAGAACACTTGTGGGAGCAGACTAGCCACTGAAAGAGGGGACTCAAGGGGCACACTGGAGTCCACTGTGAGTAATGAAGAATGATACTAAGCGAAATACAATGAGCTACTGACCTGGAGTCTACTGTGAGTAACCAAGGAAGCATAACAGTGGACTCTGAGGCCTAAGTGGAGTGGCTGTAAATACTGCTAAACAACTGGTAGCCACAAATCAGCCACAAGGGCAACACACATCTAGAACACAGTAAAAGTGTCCATAGAGTGCAAAATCAAGAAATGTAACAGATTGTTGCAATGAACAGTGGGGATCCACCAGAGCAAGAGAAGAAAAGGTGAGTGGTATTGATATTGACAACAAATGACAAGCACCAAGTTAGATACAAGACAGCAAGGAGGTTGTTGCGGAGTTGGGGTACATGCAGAACATTACTAAACTCCACTGCTCTCCTCCTCTTTCCATCAAGAGTTGGCTGGAACATCACAAAACCAATTTCAGCTGAATAAATGACTGTATTGTCCACAAGTTTGATGGGGACCCGTTTGGGCACATAGTTACACAGCCAAAAGTGGTGCAAATGTCTGCATTCCAATCAGTGTCAGCATCAAGTTGGAGTGGTGAGAGTGGATCAGAGGGATCACTAGAATGAAGATTTGTTACATTTCTTGATTTCACACTCTATGGACACATTTACTTCATTCTAGATGTTTGTTGCCCCTGTGGCTGATTTGTGGCTGCCAGTTGTTTAGCAGTATTTACAGCCACTCGACTTAGGCCTCAGAGTCCAATGCCAGTGATTTCCACCCTGCTTGTTGTCATAGAGCACCTTCTGGAGCTTGCAGACAAGCTTCTTGGAGTCATCTTCTGCAAAGCCAGGTGGCTGCTCCATATACACCTCACAGTCAATCTCCCCATTGAGATAAGCATAAGAGATGTCCATAGACCAGAGATGCCAGTCATGGATGGCAGCAAGTGTGAAGACAATGCACAAGGTTGGCAAGCGAACAGTAGGGGCAAAGACCTCCAAGTACTTGAATCCAGGGTGCTGATTGAATCCCTGTGCAACAAGACGAGCCTTGTAGCAATCAAAGGAGCCATCAGCATGATATTTGCATGCAAAGATCCACTTAGAACTGATCACAGGTCAATCCATAGGCCTAGGGACAAGACTCCATGTGCCATTCAGCTTTTGAGCATTCAACTCATCCAGGGCAGCCTGGTGCTACTCCTGGGCATCCTCTTGGTGCATTGCCTCTGGATAGGAACAAGGGACAGCAAGGTGGTACAGGCCATATCAACATCCTCATCCTCATCATTTGCATTGAACTGGGAAGCACCAAGTTTCCACCACTGGCCTGGGAGATTCTTTCACCTAGCAGGCAGTCTGGCACCAATGCCAATTGGAGAATCAGGTGGTGATGGGGCATTGACAGCAGGATCTGTTTCAGGATGTTATCCATGAGGTGGTGGAGGAGGAGTGAGTAGGCAAGGTGGAGATGGAGCAGGCAAAGGGAGTGGTGGAGAGAGCATAGTGTTATATTTCTTGATTTCGCACTCTATGGACACTTTGACTTTGTTCTAGATGTTTGTTGCCCTTATGGCTGATTTGTGGCTGCCAGTTGTTTAGCAGTATTTACAGCCACTCCACTCAGGCCTCAGAGTCCACTGTTGTGGTTACTCACAGTGGACTCCAGGTCAGTAGCTCATTGTATTTCGCTCAATATCATTCTTGGTTACTCACAGTGGACTCCAGTGTGCCCCTTGAGTCCCTATTCTGTGTTCTGTGCTTATCAGGTTATGAGCCCTGCACTCTAGTCTCTTATTGCTCAAGATCGCCTCATATTGATGCCTTATCGACTATACCACTCGATTCATCCTCATTAGCACTCTTTGCACCATACCATTCATATCTATCCATCATGGCTTCTGAGCAACATTCACATCACATTTCGCCTCTCATTGGCACCAACTATACCATATGGAGCGAAGAAATGAAAGCTCTACTTCATTCAAAAGGACTCTGGAGACTTGTAGATGGAAAGGATACTCACCCTACTACTTCTGGCCCTGAGCAAGATGCTTGGGATGTCAAACTGGACAAGGCTGTGGGTGAAATTATGCTCAACATCGCTCCTGATCAGAGGATCCACATTAGAGACCACCAGAATGACCCCATTGCTGCTTGGAATGCTTTGCAGGCTCTCTATGTGCAGCAGAAGGCTGGGACTCGCTTTGTGGCCTATGATGAGTTCTTCAGTATCAGGAAGTGTCCAGATGAGTCACTCACAGCACTCATTGCTTGAGTGGAGGAAGGAATGTCCAGGATCAAGCAACTTTGCACCTCTACCTTCAATATGAAGACTCTGGATGATGAACTCACCTGCATGTCATTGATTCGAGCACTTGGACCTGATTACTCCCATTTCACCTCATCTCTTGCGCTCCTGACCAATTTGGACAAGGACAAAGTGAAAGCTGCATGCCAGACTGAGGAAATCAATCATCGCCCTCATGCTGATGCTGCTGGCAACTCTGTCCTCTCTGCCACCTCTGGAAGCTGTGCTTGTAACCCCTCTTTGCCTTGCTCTTTCTGTGAGAAGTCTGGCCACTGCCAATGCAAGTGTTTTGCTTTGCAGCATGCTAGGGATGCCTACAAGACCACCAAGCGCAAGGGAAAGCCTGCCAATGCTGCCAAGACAGCCTCTATGCTCTCAGCTTTGACTTCAACTCCATCTCCATCTGCTACTCCTGCCCCAGCTGTGGCAAACTTTGTCCAAATGTCTCAGGAAGGTGTGGAACTCACAGGAAATGCAAGTACTCATTCCAGTATCACCTCTCACGTCTCATCATCATCTCCGATCGATTCTGATGTTGATTGGAATGCAGACTCAGGGGCCACTTCTCACATGACCCCTCATCGCCACTGGTTACACAATTATACCCCAAAACGCGTCCCAATCAAGCTGGCTGACAGCACCATTGTCTATTCTGCTGGTGTTGGGTCTGTTGTGTTCCATCCTGTCATTGAGGGGAAGAGGGCCAGAGCTGTGGAGTTCAGTCATGTCTTGCATGTCCCAGGGCTTCACAACAACCTCCTATCTGTCATATATCTTACAAAGCACTCTGGATTCATTGTCAACATAGATTCAACCCATATGGTGTTCTCTAGGCCTCCTAGGCCCCCATTATTCATTGCCACCATCTGAGATGACAATGCTCCTACTTCATTTTGGGGTGAAGCATTGGCTGCACTTGTGCATGCTTGGAACAGATGTCCTACAGCTGCGCTTGATGACTCCACTCCCTATGAGTGATGGCATGGATCCAAGCCTGATGTGTCTCACCTGCGAGTTTGGGGATGTACTGCCTATGTGCATCTCCAGAAGGACCAGCGCTCTTCTTTGGGATCTCACTATGAGAAGTGCGCTTTCATTAGGTATCCTGATGGGTACAAGGCATGGAAGTTCTATAATCCATTGACCAGGCATACCATCATCTCAGAGCACACTGATTTCGATGAATGCCACTTCCTTGCTTGCCCCTCTGCCTCCTTGCAGTCCCCTCCATCACCATTGTCTTATGTTCCTCCATTGGTGTCTGATGATGAAGATGCTTCAGTATTACCTGGTTCTGTAGCTGTGGGGAGCCAACCAGTTCAGCAGCTTCCAGTTCCAGCTGCACCTCAACCTGCTGTACAAGCCCCAGCTGCACCTCAACCACTCACACCTCCTCTTTTGCCTTCAGCACAACTTCCTGATCCTGATCCACCTGTCAATACCCCATCACCACCTGATTCTCTGATTGGCATTGGTGCCAGACTGCCTGCCAGGCAAAGGAATCTCCCAGGCCAGTGGTGGAAACTTGGTGCTTCCCAGTTCAATGCAGATGATGAGGATGAGGATGTTGATATGGCCTGTACCACCTTGCTGTTCCTTGTTCCTATCCAGAGGCAATGCGCCAAGAGGATGCCCAGGAGTGGCACCAGGCTGCTCTGGACGAGTTGAATGCTCAAAAGCTGAATGGCACATGGACTCTTGTCCCTCGGCCTATGGATCGACCTGTAATCGGTTCTAAGTGGGTCTTTGCATGCAAATATCATGCTGATGGCTCCTTTGATTGCTACAAAGCTTGTCTTGTTGCACAGGGATTCAACCAGTGTCCTGGATTTGAGTATCTGGAGGTCTTCACCCCTACTGTTTGCTTGCCACCCTTGTGCATTGTGTTTGCACTTGCTGCCATCCATGACTGGCATCTCTGGTCTGTCAACATCTCATATGCTTATCTCAATGGGGAGATTGACTGTGAGGTGTATATGGAACAGCCACCTAGCTTTGCAGAAGGAGATGTGAAGAAGCTTGTCTGCCAGCTGCAGAAGGTGCTCTATGGTACCAAGCAGGGTGGAAATTGCTGGCATCGCAAACTGTGCACTGTGCTTGCATCTCTGGGCTTCACTCCGACCTATTCAGATGCTATTGTCTACATCTTCACTCGAGGTGATATTCGCATCATTCTGCCTGTCTTTGTCGATGATATGACCTTTGCCTCACCATCCTTGGATGTCATCAAGCACACTGTGGAGCAGTTGTGCAAGCATTTCAAGATCCATGACTTGGGACCTACTGTCGAGATTTTAGGGATCAAGATCAATCAAAATCACTCTCTTCACACTCTCAGTCTCTCCCAGCGTCAGTACTGTGTAGAGATGCTCGATCACTTTGGTATGGGTGATTGCAAGCCTGTTAGCACTCCCATGGACCCTGGTCTCTCTCTATCTCGCTCCCAGTCACCCCAGACACCCCAGACACCCATAGAGACTGCTTTGATGCACTCAGTGGATTATGGTGGTGCTGTTGGCTCCTTGCAGTATCTCTCTTGCACCACTTGCCCAGACATTGCCTATACTGTTGGTCAGCTTGCATCCTTCACCTCCAACCCTGGTGTATCGCATTGGAATGCTGTCAAGCACTTGTTTCACTATATACGAGGCACTATGGACTATGGTATCACCTATTCCCCTGATCCTTCGACATCTTAGCTCTTCTCCACCTATTCTGATGCAAACCATGGCTGTTGCAAGGACACTGGTTGATCTACTGGGGCATATGTGGTCAAGATTGGTTCTGGTGCTGTCTCCTGGATGTCGAAGCGTCAGTCCCTTGTTGCTCTGTCCACTACTGAGGCAGAATACATTGCTGCATCTGAAGCTGGAAGGGAGATTGTCTGGATGTGCAAACTGTTGCAGGAACTTGGCTTTACTGTGGACAAGTCATCGATCCTGCATATTGACAACCAGTCTGCTATTCAGGTAGCAAAGCATCCAGAACATCATGGGTGGATGAAGCAACTGGACTTTCGCTGGTTTTGGCTGAGAGATGTGGTGGACAAGGGTATCATTTTGTTGGATGCGGTGATTGCACATCTGTGAGTCATGCCTGGATGAGTCACGACTAGATGAGTCACACCTTTCCTATTGCGCCACATTGTGGCACACTGTTGTTATGTATCATTGTTATGACCACATCTTGTAAATCCTGTGAGTCCACTGTCTCTTCTCCTTAGTTTCTGACAGTGGGCTCCAGGTATGTCATTGTATGTCCACTACATAATATAGTTTCTGACAGTGGACTCCAGCTGCCTGATTCAGCTGTCTAACAGGTTATGAGCCCTGCGCACTAGACACACACCCTACATCTCGTCTGCTGCTTGCATCCTACCCGACTTATTTTCCTCACTTCCAACTCCACTACATCCGTTTTTTCTTGACTGCCCACTATGGCCTCCGAGCACCATCACCACCACATTTCGCCCCTCACTGGCGACAATTACACCACCTGGAGTGAGGAGATGAAGGCTCTCCTGTGCTCCAAAGGTCTTTGGCGACTCATAGATGGAAAGGAGAAACGTCCTAGCACTGGAGATAAGGAGCAGGACACTTGGGACACTAAACAGGACTGGGCTGCAGGTGAACTCATGCTCAACATCATCCCTGAGCAATGAGTGCATATCAGAGCTGTCCAGGACAACCCCACTGCCGCTTGGACCACCCTCCAGAAGTTATTTGTGCAACAGAAGGCCAGCATGCACTTTGTGGCCTACGATGAGTTCTTCAGCATCAGGAAACGCCCTGAGGAGTCTCTCCCAGCTCTGAGTGCTCGAGTTGAGCAAGCTATGGCCAGGATCCAGGAACTCCGTCCCACCACATTCACTTTGACCACCTCAGATGACGAGCTGAGCTGCATGGCCATGATGCACGCATTGGGCCCAGACTATGCCCATTTCACCTCATCCCTCGCGCTCTTGACGGACCTCAACAAGGACAAGGTCAAAGCTGCATTCCAGACCGAGGAGATCAATCGTCGCCCTCGCCCTGATGCATCCGCTTCGACTGGCAACTCTGCGCTGTCTACCACCGCTCCTGGCTGCACTTGCAACCCATCCTCGCCTTGCGACTTCTGTGACAAGTCTGGCCACTGCCGCTGCAAGTGCTATTCGCTCCAACGTGCAAAAGATGCCCTGAAGTCATCGAAACACAGTGGAAGACACACAAACCAGGCCAATGCAGCCACTACCCCCACAACACCTGCAGACGGCATTACACCACCCCAGGATGCGGTAGAACATGCAGGAAATGCGAGTCTTCGTTCTAGTGATCCTTCGGATCCACTCTTGCCACTCCAACTCGATGTTGACACCGATTGGAATGCAGACACGGGCACCACTTCTCATATGACACCCCACCGCCATTGGTTGCGCAACTACGCACCTAAATGCATGCCAATCAAACTCACAGACAATACAGTTGTCTATTCGGCAGGGATCGGTTCTGTGGTGTTCCACCCAACTCTCGATGGAAAGAGGGGGAGAGCAGTCGAGTTTAGTAATGTCCTGCATGTACTCCAACTCCGCAACAACCTCCTCGCTGTCCTGTATCTAACTCGCCACTCGTCATTTGTTGTTCATATCAATGCAACACATCTTTCCTTTGCTCGCTCTGGTGGACCCCCACTCTTCGTCACACCAATTAATGCGCACAATGCTGCATTTTTGGATGGCGTGACTGAATCCATCACCAAATATGTGAACCCAGCTACTACTATACTGCTCAACTTGTCCCTCTGGCATCGCAGACTGGCGCATCACAACATATCTGATGTGAAGGCCTTGATTCAGCAGAAATTGGTCACGGGATTGCAGCTCAATGTCAAGACTGCACCTGATCCGATCTGTGAGCCATGTATTGCTGGCAAGATGCATGCAAATCCATTTCTCCCCAGCTCCTGGCGCGCTTCTCGCCCACTGGAGCTTGTCCACTTGGATGTCCATGAGATCCCTCATCGCTCATTCTCTGGATTCCGCTATTGGGTGACATTCATCGATGATTACTCGCGATATCGCTTCGTACTACCAATTCGCACCAAATCAGACGTCTTCAGCGCATTTAAGCAGTTCAAGGCATTTGCAGAGAACCAGACCGAGCGGAAAATCAAAACGCTGTGAGACGACAAGGGAGGGGAGTATATGAGTCACGCCATGCTCGACTTCACCAATTCCTGCGGTATTGAGCGCCAGCACACAGTCCGTGCGTGTCTGCAACAAAATGGTGTCGCAGAGCGCGCAAATCGTGTCCTCTCTGAGCGCATCATGGCTATGTTGTAGGAATCAGGTCTCGCCAAGGCATTCTGGGGTGAGGCACTCACTGCACTCGTCCATGTCTGGAATCGTTGCCCCACAGCTGCCCTCGATGATGCAACACCTTACGAGCTATGGAATGGATGCAAACCTGATGTCTCTCATCTCAGGGTGTGGGGGTGCACTGCATATGTGCATGTACAGAAGGACAAGTGCCCTGCGCTTCACCTGCACTATGAGAAGTGTGTATTCATTGGTTACCCAGATGGATACAAGGGCTGGAAGTTCTACAACCCTACCACCAAGCGCACTTTCATATCCGAACACGCTGACTTCGACGAACGCATGCCCACCATTGCTCCGGCATTACCACATGCTAATCAGCCTTCATCTGTGCCTGCGCATACCCCATATGTCCCCCCTGACTTGCCAGACGATCTGGACGCTGCTGAACCACTAGTGCCTGCTCCAGCACTGCTGCCTCCTGAGGGGGAGCCTGAAGCCGAGGACGCAGAGGAGCTAGCACCTCTTCCACCACCAGCTACTCCACCCCCAGCACCACCCAGAGCTCCTAGCCCAGTTGGCATTGGTGCTCGCATGCCTACCAGGAATCGCCAGCCACCTTGTGAATGGTGGAAGCTCAGCCCAGCGCAGATTGCAGGCGATCAGGATGATTCTGAGGATGATGATGATGAAGACGCAGATATAGCGCACTGTTTTGCTGCCAAGTCACCAAATCCGAGGACGTTCGCAGATGCCATACGCACAGAGGATGCAGCTGAGTGGAGAAAGGCCGCATTAGTTGAATTAGAGGCCCATAAGACGAATGGCACCTGGATTCTCGTCCCCAGGCCGAAGAACCGGCCTATCATTGGTTCCAGATGGGTGTTTACCAAGAAATATCATGCTGATGGCTCATTTGAGCATTACAAGAGTCGTTTGGTGGCACAGGGCTTCTCCCAGCGTCCTGGATTTGAATACCTCGAGGTCTTCGGTCCCACTGTGCGTCTCCCAACCCTCCGCATTATCCTCGCATTGGCTGCGCTTCATGACCTTCATTTATGGTCCGTTGATGTCTCCAACGCGTATCTGAATGGCGACATGGACTGTGATGTCTATATGGAGCAGCCAGAAGGATTTGCACATGGAAACCCGAAGGATACAGTCTGTTTGCTGAAGAAGTCCCTCTATGGCATGAAACAAGGAGGAAACCGCTGGAATCTCAAGATGCACACTGCTCTTGAGTCAATGGGCTTCAAGCAGACATATTCGGATGCCGCCGTCTATATCTTCATTCGGGGGGAGGTTCGCATCATTCTGCCTGTCTTCGTCGATGATATGACCTTCGCATCCAAATCCCTGCCTGCAATCAAGCAGGCAATCGCAGATCTTGGTACCCACTTCAAACTGCGCGATCTTGGCCCTACCACAGAGCTCCTTGGCATCAAAATCGATCGCAATCGATCCAAGCACTCCCTGACCATCTCACAACCACAATACTGCACCGAGATGCTTGCGCACTATGGAATGGCCGATTTGAAGCCTGTTTCAACACCCATGACTCCCGGACTCTGTCTATCCCGGGATCAGAGCCCCAAGACTGCCGAAGAGCGCGCTTTTATGCGCACTGTCGACTATGGTGGAGCCATTGGATCATTGCAGTATCTCTCCTGCACAACGCACCCAGATATTGCTTACACAGTCGGTCAGCTTGCGTCATTCACCTCTGAGCCTGGTGTGGCCCACTGGCATGCGATCAAACACCTCATGCGCTACGTGAAAGGTACAATCAACTATGTGATCACCTATGCCCCAGATTCCTCTCAGTCCCAGCTCTTCACCACCTACTCCGATGCAAACCACGGCGGTTGCAAGGACACTGGATGGTCTACAGGCGCATATGTGGTCAAGATGGGTACTGGAGTCATGTCCTGGATGTCCAAGTGGCAGTCCATAGTTGCTCTCTCTACGACAGAAGCTGAGTACATGGCTGCATGCGAGGCAGGCAAGGAGATAGTGTGGATGCGCAAGATGCTGCAGGAACTCGGCTTCCCCATGAGTGCGTCTTCTGTGCTCTTCATGGACAACCAGTCCACCATTCAGGTGGCCAAACATCCAGAACACCATGGGCGCATGAAGCAACTGGACCTGTCTTGGTTCTGGCTCCGTGATGTGGTCGACCAAGGCTCCATATCACCCACCTATGTGCCTACAGGCGAGATGCCTGCTGACTTACTCACCAAGGCACTGCCAAGGCTCAAAGTCAAGCAATTCTGCACTACTATGGGATTGGGCGCATTCAGGGGGAGCTAGGGCTGTGGAGAGTTGTGCAATCAGGGGGGAGTGTTGGATGCGGTGATTGCACATCTGTGAGTCACGCCTAGATGAGTCACGACTAGATGAGTCACACCTTTCCTATTGCGCCACATTGTGGTGCACTGTTGTTATGTATCATTGTTATGACCACATCTTGTAAATCCTGCGAGTCCACTGTCTTTTCTCCTTAGTTTCTGACAGTGGACTCCAGGTATGTCATTGTATGTCCACTACATAATATAGTTTCTGACAGTGGACTCCAGCTGCCTGATTCAGCTGTCTAACACATTTCACCCATATTCCTTCAGACTAATCAGATGCCTGTTGATCTATTGACCAAGGCATTGCCTCGAATCAAAGTTGAGGTTTTCTGTCAGATGTTAGGACTGTGTAGAACAGGGGGGAGTAAGTGATTGGCAGAGTTGTGCAATCAGGGGGGAGTGTTATATTTCTTGATTTTGCACTCTATGGATACTTTGACTTCGTTCTAGATGTTTGTTGCCCTTGTGGCTGATTTGTGGCTGCCAGTTGTTTAGCAGTATTTACAGCCACTCCACTTAGGCCTCAGAGTCCACTGTTGTACTTCCTTGGTTACTCACAGTGGACTCCAGTGTGCCCCTTGAGTCCCCATTCAGTGGCTAGTCCACTTCCACAAGTGTTCTGCACTTATTAGAGGCATAGGTACATGGTAGAAGAAAGAAGAAAATGTAAGGGCAAGAGGCATAGATACATGGTAGAAGAGGGAAGAAAATGTAACATTACCCCCCCACGAGGGGCAAGCCACCAGCACAGGCCATTCACAAATTGCAAGACCCCATGGCCAGGGAGCTGGTCACATTAGTGAAGGCCATGTCATCCCAGATATCGTTGTCCACTTCCTCATCCAAGTCAGGAGAGTGTGAGCACTGGCAAGAGCAGCAGGGGACCATGCACTGAATTCCACCACAATGGTGGGGTCCATGGTACAAGCGGTGTGGTGAGGAGAGATATGACAAATAAGAGAACGAGGGAGAGGAAGAGGGCAAGGGCAGTGGAGAAGCGCAGCACAGAGGGCACTATTGCTGACTATGGCCAGGATGGGAACAGAGGCAAAGTGGGCACTGGTATGTCCCACAGTCAACACGCTGGTGACTGAGGTGGTGGCATTGGAAGCAGGCCTCATGAAAGTGGGAATGGGAGAATAGGAGGGGTGTGTTGCTGAAGTCGCCAGTCCAACATGCTTTGATGTGCTTAATGACAGTGAGCCGTCAGTGTAAAGGGGTGAGGAGGCCAAGGGGGTAGAGGTGGTGGTAGAACCCAAATGGGTATAACAGGCTAGCTCCTAGAGGTAACGGTGTAGAAAGAACGGAAAGTTCAGGTTAACTTTCCTATATGTGAAGGGTACGTTCGTTCGTCCCTATAAGGAGGTCCAAAGGCGGAGGTGGTATGCTGGATGGAAGGTGGTCTGAGGAAGAAGGAGAGGGTCCGAAG
>JBBPSV010000643.1:0-15523 GCA_038093795.1 Retiboletus fuscus
TCCCAGATCCGCCAAACGGCCGTCTCTCGGGCACATAGTCTTCGTTTGTCCGCTTCGACACGATCACCTCCACGGGCTGTCCCGGTCTCACGTTCAGCACCGACACCGGCGCACGACTAGAAACACGTGTGAGCACCGCCAGCGACACGAGCAGCACCCGTCGTACCCCGTGTTGATCTCTGCCAGTAACCGCTCGTTCTCTGGATCTGCGTAGCTGTAAAATTCGCCCCCTTCGATGCTGAACCCGTTCCGCCAGAACGTAATGTTGCGCTGAGCAGCTTCTTCCTCAGTGTCTAGAGTGCGTCAGCGTGAGTCGCACCACCGTGAGACACTACCATCACCTTGTTGCCCGTCCGGATCAGGGACGAACGCGCTCTCTACCTCGTCGCTCCCCAACGTGTATCCACCACCACTGAACGCGGCGCTCGACGGTGGCTCTGCAGTGAGCGGCTCAGACGCACGCGCAGCAGACGTCCTGTAACGCTACGTCAGTCGTTGCATACCACCACCGCAACAGACGTACTCGGCAGCACGCCGCAAGATATCCTGAACCATCCTTCCACCCGGCACGTTTTCGCGCGCGTTCGGATTCTGTACAGAGATACCGCTGATCGAAAGAGGTCACCGTCCGTAGCATGCATACAAGCACGTATATGCGCACCTTCTCTCTCCACCCGCAAACCAGCTCTCGCCTTCGCGCGGCGGTCCTTCCTCGTCAGAGTCGTCGTCATCGCGAGCGATCGGAGGACGCGGCGGTCCCGCATTCGAAGAGGCAAGCGAAGACAGCGTCGCAAAGCGTCCAGAGCTGTATGCGTCCGTCAGTGGCCACTATACAGACGACATCGAGCGTGTTACCTGGCCGAGTTGGGGCGGGAGGGAACACTGTTGTTCCAGTCGCCGATGCGACCAACGCGTGGTGCGGAGGGTCTTCCCCATGTCGATGGCGGTGGATCTGACGCAGGTCCACCGCCGAGCGTGTTTCCGCGACCGTTCCCCGACATGTCAAGGATGAGCCGTGTCGTCAGCCACGCAAGCACATCTTATCCCTCTTCGGCCAACTCCGAGCTCAGCACAGCCACTGAAGACCCTATCACGAAAACCAGGACTTCTTGTTTTCGTGATGCCTATACACTCCAAGGTAGTCACCGCCCGGGACACTTTAGCCATGTCGCCCAGCTTGTACTTATGGGTCGACGACGGTGATACTGGAGGCTGACGTCGATCCCCAACTGTCGGGGTCAGCCTCCACACCGAAACGATATAAATTCTGGGTCTTCACCATCACACGCTCTCATATCGCCCGCTTCCTCGCTCTGCCTTCGTGGCAACTCGACATCTCTCGGAAGGCTCGCGGTCCGCAAGAGTGTTCCAGGTGTTCAGTGAGCATACGCCATCGACCTCTCGTCCAACATTGAGCAACAATATATCGATGGCATCGAATGCATACCCGAGACCTACACGTTTTACACCTACGCTGTGTGCTAGGATGACGCTGAAGAACACGTCCAGAACGTACGAGCGTCCCTAGTCGCGGACACCCTTCTCAGTCGCTGGTGTCTCCGAGAACGGGTCATCTAGCCGATATATCTCGTGGTAAAGAACAGTTTGGCGAGAACAGTCTTCCTATGCATCGTCACAGCGGGAGGACATGTCGCGCCTTTATACCAGCAAGGTCTGACACCTCACAGAGCTCGCCACGACGGGCGAGTCCGGCGACCTAGCGCGAGAGCAGGGATACGTTGCTCCAGACGCGTTCAGGTCCAAGGTGTCGTCTCTCCCACTACCAACACCAACACGCATCGTGATCTCTACCAGATCGGTGCTATTGACCGCTCTGTCGGTCGTGTGCATATAGCTCGTCGCACGACCGTGCTTGTGGATCCACAAAACAAGCGTCGTGTCGAATCACACACTTGACAGCTGACTTCGGTCCACAGGTCTCTTCGAAAGGACCCTCGGTCCGATGTCAAGAACAAGTCCAACGTTCAAAGGTAACCCCAACATAAAAGCCCAACGTAACCATACGCCCGAGGAAGCCTCGATCCACAAACTTGAAGAAGCTCATGGAACGCGGGCCGTTTGGAAAGGCAAAGGTTCCTCGGATTCCAAGACGCGGCGCTTACATCCGAGGGGACACACAGGGGCATGCCGGATGTTTTGGTCACCGAAGCCAGGACAGACGGCGCGAACCCCCAGGTTCGTGACACAATCTGGACAATGGACAGCCATGCGACGCGCCGTTGGCCGCCGGAAGACGCATTGTGACTGCTGGAGAGGGACATGAGGCATTGGGGGACGGCCGAAACCGAGTCACAAGCATCTTTCACCGTTTCCACGCTACGGAACGTCTGAAGTCAACAGTGGAACTTATCCTAGGTGCGGGATGTACATAGTAGCGCCATATGTCGAAAACTTGAGTCGGTTGCGCTCAGACCATGCAATTTGTGACTGTGAGCACACCATGGGATATGAGAGTGTCCCTGCATGTGAATGATTGTATATATGTCAAACTTATCACGATATTCGGAGGACACGAATGACGGAAATACACCATGGATGGTACATGCGGTTTGACCACTGTTCACCACACGACTCGTTCATGCCACCGGGGGTGAAGGAAAGAGCTGCATATCATACGTACGACGTGACAAACGCGCATCAGTGGTTCCGCTTGATTTCCACGTGGAGTGAAAAATGAGCACTTAAGAAGAAATGGATCACTTGTGTACAATAAGCCGGTGTCGGCAGAACAGCCTAAGTCACTGAGTAAGCTAAATGAAGAATGGTGATACAATTTGGTGCGATGCTTTATAAAACTTCAATTGAAGGCTGGCGGTAGAGAATGTGTCTTGGTCACTGCCATGAGTAGTAACGGATGGATCCGAGACGATCGATAAGCGCTAGGCTGTGAACACCCTACAGTCTGCCCTGGCCTACTTTTCTCCCTCTCCAACTAACAAGCCATGCCCGACCTGAAACCGCACACTGGCCCTACTAAACTCGTTGTGGCATTCGATATCGGTACGACCTATAGCGGTATCTCATACTGCATCCATGAACCAGGGCAAGTTCCTGAGATTCTTGGAGTCACGAGGCAGGTTCTTCGTTCCTTGGTATCGATCTGTTTTGACTCGGCCTTAGATTTCCCGCACAGGAACTGGTCCGCGGTGACGCCAAAGTACCTTCTCTTTTGTACTACGACGACAGCGGTACTGTTAAAGCAGCTGGCGCTGAGGTGCTCACCGAAGCTGTAATTGAGGTCGCGCTAACCGACGGATGGACAAAGGCTGAGTGGTTAGTTGTTAATCATGTTGAGGTAATCGTGGAACTCATACTCGTTCATGACATCCAGGTGGAAGCTTCACCTCCGCCCGAGGCATTTAGCTTCCTCTATTAACCCGAATGATGATTTACCCCCGCTCCCACCTGGAAAATCTGCCGTCGACGTTCTCACAGATTTTATCAAGTATCTCTTCCAGTGTACCAAGGCCTATATCCAGGAACATCATCTCGAAATCACCTGGTCATCCGTCGAGCATTCCATCGAGTACATTTTTACTCATCCGAATGGTTGGGAGGGTGTACAACAACAACTATATCGTCGGGCAATTGAGCGTGCCGGCCTCATTCCCAGCACACCTGAGGGGCGATCCCGTGTCCACATGCTACCAGAGGGCGAAGCAGGCCTTCACATTTGCGTGCTACACCTTCTCAAAACGGAGTCGGCCGATCAAGAGGCTCCTCGAGGAGTCGTAATCATCGATGCTGGCGGTGCGACCATCAACCTGAGTATGTTTTCCGTGAGGCTCGACCTGATTTCCTGCGAGGAGATTGCTCCCGCTGAATGTACGCAGCTATCAATAACAGCAAAATCTGTACTTAATCCACTATCCCTTTTTAGGTCGACTACAAGGTTCAGTCTTCGTCACTCATCGGGCTAGGGCTCTCTTGCAAAGTTGGTGATTTGTTCATTTCATTGCCTCGCCAGTGACAAATCCGAGAAACTCCAAAACCAGGAAAACTCGACGGCTGGGAGCACTCCAGTGCCGAGGATATAGCCGAATTTACACGTGAATTCGACCAGACGACAAAATTCATCATCAAGAGCGATCAAGAGCCGGCTTACGTCAGAGTCGCTGGGCGTCGCTACAGCAATTCGAAATATAACATCATGTTTGGGAAGCTGAAGTTGTCGGGGTAGGATTTCTTTCGACCTACATCATCACCAATAGGATCGTCTGATTTCATATCCTCCAGTAAAGAAGCCACTGACTTGTTTAATGATTCTTATGACGCCATTATTGCCGCATTTGAGCAACAGCAGAAATATGTTACGACGCCGATTACAGTGGGTTTAACCTTCGTAGAATAATTCATCACGTTCATCCACATTTTCAGACGGCATTCCTTCTTGGGGGGCTTTCAACAAACGACTGGCTCTGGTCTCGACTCCAGTCGTATTTCAAGGCCAGGAATATCAGCATTTGCCGTCCCGACAATCATATGTGTGTACTTGTCTAGCATGTTTGCGAGTTTTGCTGACGCGTTTTCAGCAACAAGGCAGTCGCTAATGGGGCGGTATTATCTCACGTGGAGCGTGATTATCATGTGGTTGCCTCGCGAGCTGCACGTGCTACCTATGGTATAGTTTGTGCGTTGCCCGTCAAGGCCAATAATGAGGAACACATTCGGAGGAAGGATTTATGGGAAATAGATCCAACAGGCGATCGCTACGTTCCAGGGTACTTTGAGGCGAAGATTCGCAAGGTAGGCCTCCATTGACTGGCTGACGAGGTACTAAAACAAAATTGTTCTCATTGAAAGGGCGAACACGTTCGCGAGGAGATGGAATTTCGAGATTCATTTTCGCTTACGGAAGCCAAACCAACAGACTTTGGCATGCAGACTGTGCGACTTGTGTGCTATCGAGGCAGTTTATCAGACCCCGAGTGGGTGGATCAAGACCGATGCAAGTTTTTTCGACTCTTTGCCTTGCGTTCACGTTCTGACGTGGAGCATTACAGCGTTTTTCTCCACATTTTGTACTATCCGCGCTGATCTAAGCCAGGCCGTGAAGGATCTGGTTAAGAAGAAGGCTTCCGGCCAGGTCTACTACCAACTAAATTATGATGTGATTGTATTCTTTGGGCTCACGGAAATTCAAGCCCAACTAGGCTGGAAGACGAGGGTAAGTTATGAAACCATACCCTTGCAATTCGCTAATCGAGTTCTCGTTGTAGGACGGCGAACGACGGTGAGTCTCCTATAGTATTTGGTTTGTTGTATTATTTAACGCGCGCCTCAGAATCCCAGCGACGATCTCATTTGAGGACTAAGCGTCGCCTATGTTTGTTTGCTCTGCCCACACTATCATACTATGGACCTCAATACCTTTGACATTTCGCTCTGCTGGCTCAGAATCCCCTCGTTTCGTGCAATACGCTATGGTAATAGTAGTTGCCCCCTCTCATGTATGTACTAGCTGGATTTCATCGTAGTAAGGATCTCTCGAGGTACCAATGTATATCATTTAGTAGCACACCCATTATGGGTGCCCCGCTGTCTGAGTCAGAGGGCTTGTGTTTGTGTTCGAAGAGTCTACTACATAAACTATCATGAGTGAGTGAGTATCAAGCAATAGGAAAAAGATGGATAGGAGGTTGTCAAAGGTCACGAAACCAGAATAAGTATTCACAAGTTCGTTGTCAGAGTTACATCCAAATGGCATAGCAATAAAATATACATCGGCTAGTCTAGATCCCCTAACCTGAGCGGTCGTCGATCATGATGCTATCTTGGACCTTCATCTGACTTGGCAGTTCCTCCTGGACGACAGGCGGAGGCTCCATACCCCCTGACCAGGGACTCACTAACAGGAGACACCAGGAAAGGATTGTGTTCATCCACCACCGACAGCGGATATCTGAGTCGTTATCGATGATTTCACCTTCGGAAGGGACGCACGCGGCTACGTCCTCCCGCCTTAACCTCGTGTCGAGCTTACCACCTAGTATCTCTCTGCCCTACTGAGAGTTTTCGGCCGTCGATCCCCAAAGGAATCACGTCGGCTTAAGCACCCATATTCGCATCATCAGCCTTGGAAACATATTTCGAATTGGTACGGGGTCCGTACCACGGATTCTAGTCGTTTATTCTCTCGCCCTTTCCTTTCACACATGGGGGGACAAGCGATTTCACGTTGTCGACTTTGGTGGCGGACCGCTAGCAAGCAAGTTGGGTTTTGTGCCAACTTATCTCCCGACGAGTGAAATTTTTCTGAAAATCTGTCCCGAGAGGTGGTGTTTTGATCTGTATAACGAGTTCCACTTCAAGTTCGTCAGCTTCAGTTGTATCTGCCGTGTTCCGGTTCAAGTTACGGCGTTATCATTTGACATTCAGTGGCTGAACACTTACAGGTATCCGAGTCGCATGTCACGTTTGAAGATCTGATGTTATCGATATCATTGACGCACCTGTACTAGTCCCCTCAAGCTGGCTTTCGAGATCAGAAGACACTGACAGTCGTTCTGATCAACTTCAACTTGAACGCACCTGTAAAAGGGAAGAAATTTCCGCGGCTGTTCTGTAAGACTGTATATGGGTTCCCTTGGAGAAACCTGGGATTCAACGTTCGAGGCGACTGCATTCAATGCATGCACGAAAAGATGCGAATTGGGAGCTGACAAAATCAGAGCATGTTGAATCCAGGAGCAGCGACATGGTATTCGCTACAGCGTTAGCTGAGAGTATGGTATGTCTGTCGAGGTATCGAGAGGCATATGCAGTGTGAGTGATGTACAGAGGGTAGCTGCTACACGACAAAACTTGAATAGTCGTATTATGAACGAGAAGTACCAGACGAGAGCCAAGAGCACGGATGATGGCAAAGAACGTGAATGGTTGAAAGTAAGACAGAACCTGAAAGCAAGACGACAAACCTCAGTGAAGAGCAGAGAAACGGACAGAGCCTGAGGCAGGTATATATCCCTCCGAACTAAACAATCTCCAACACCTTTACCCGGATGTCCTTCACAAAGTTCGTCCTGTACACGACTCCCGGAATTATGATCTCTTGCTCAGCAGCGACGCGTTTGTATTGATCATGTTTGTGCTGTTCGAGCAAGAGCGCGTTGAATGGACGCTCGAGGCGGGCGGCTGACCGCAGCGCAAGAGTGTACGGGTCCAGCCGAGTCGAAGGCTCGGTATGCAAGGGAGATGATGGCGGGGAATCATCAGTAGTGACATCGCCCGGACCTTCCACGGGCTCAACATCCGGTTCGTCGGTTAACAAAAACCCGCCATCTGGCTCTCTGAGATCATGGAGCCAAGGATATATAAAGACGAGTTTCTGTGGCGCCTGCAGTGGCATCGTGTCCGTGGTTCTGAACTCCACCTTGCCGAGCAATGAGACCGCCGCGCGATAGAGGTTTCCCTGACGGTTGTCTAATTCTGCTACAACAATCTTCTTGACGGAGAACACGATACATGGGAGATGTAAACAACGGTTTGAGAAGGTTGCTCGAGGGAGTTCGGTGACTCGGCGATAAAATGCTTGAGCATAGTCCGGTTCCAGGCTAGTGCGTAGCTGTTCTACCCGTGTATCCAGTTCACTGGGATCAATGACTTGTGGGCTATATGGTGTCTGGCTGTATACAGTGAGGGAGTCGGGGAGAGCGGAATTGTATGGCAGTGATTTCCCAGTCCACGTGATAACAGTCAGGTCACCCGAGCGAGCGACGATATTCTCCAGGAGGTGGCCAATCGCTTTTTTTCCCAAACCGTAACGAGGGATGATGTCACTCGAGAATATTCCGATCAAGGAGTAAGCTATGTCCTCCTCCTCCGTCGCATTCCGTGTCGATGCTAAGCGAAGTTTCTCCCGCACTCCCAGGCTGTCCAGCCGAAAGTGGGCGATGGCCTCTGGAGTGATTCCCATAGCACGAGCTAGCTCTTGCTGTATGGCAGGAGATTCCTTGTGGTTGACACGGATGTCATTCAAATATGGTTTCCAATCGCGGCCATAGAACCGGATGACCTTCGATGCAAGAAGTTCCTGTAAAGTCCAAGCACGTGTCATCCATCGGCTCTTCGTGAGGTCGCCGAGTTCTGCTGAGGGAAAAACATCCGCGAGATAAACGAGTGTCGCTGCTGCTTCCTCGTACCAACCGTACATGGAGGTCAGGGATCGGCTCAAGATGGAACTGGTGCCCTTCTCTATACAGCAAGTGTCCGACCAGGCCCATCGATAACCATCCTCGCGAGTCTTTGTGCAGAATTGGCGGAGCTTCTCGTCCAGTGGCGATCTGTCCAAGTTCCAGACCGTGTCAACCTGGGCGACATCTTGGAATGTTGGTTCTCTTCCTTCCCATGTGTGGGAAAACATGACCCATTCAAAGTACTTGGCGACAGCTGCAACGATGCGCCCGTGATCTACTTTCATGATTGCAGTCTCGGAGACGAGCTGCTTGAATGGCGTTTCCGATTTGAACTTCTGGCGCCGCTCTTCTGCATCACACAATCGACCGCTCGTGACATCAATGAGGACGAGCGGACAGAGCTTGAAAATATGCTGAATTGCGTCATCAATAGCGGAGATCGTCTCAAGCGGAGAGGTATAGTTTTCTCGTAACCCTGCAGAACATTGTCAATGCGTGGTCCCCATGATGGTATCGAAGATACGTACGGCGTATTTCTTCGTCCGGAGAATTTTCGATGATTGAAAGCATGCGAAGAACTGCATTGGTCGCTCCAACATAATCTCCCGCGCCGTGAAGCGCCACGTATTTCCTTTCGTATCCCTGATGCGATGATGGATCAAGCCGGATCACCTAGGTATATAGAGATAATATTAATGAGCCACGAAACTACTGTCATGTGATTCGCCACAGCACACGCACGTCATTTGCATCCGTCAGGGCATCTGCCCATAATCCTTTTGAAGCTCGTGCCTTGCTCCGTTTCACAAGCATATCTATTTGGTTTGAAGGCTCGAGACGCAATGCAGAGGAGTACAGTTTAATCGCCTCGTCGTGCTCGCCAGAGCTAAGCGCCGCGTTGCCGAGCGCTTCGAGCTTGTCGACACATCTCTTCTTAAGACCTGAAAGTACATGCTATCTACATGGGCCCAATTCATACACGTGTTATACTCACCTGTAACCCACTCTGCCGTCACTTTACTCGTGCGTACGTCCTCGCAAAAGGTTTTGGCGATCTGGAGAAGTACCTCTGCAGCCTCCATGGCACGACCCGCTGCATGGAGAACTTCGCATTGATACCGTAGTGCCGTCAACTGGAGCCCGTCAAATCTCCATCCAAAGATCTTTTCGCAAAAGTCAGTGTATATTATAATGATGTCGCTAAAAGTAACTTACCATTGATATGATCTCTAGATGACAGCCAGTACAGGATGAGGTGAGACCCTGTCCCCGTTCGAGTGACCGCACCGCACGTTCATTGTCACCTTGCATCAGGTACATTTTCCCGAGGACCTAGGGGGAAATTATCACATATATATCTGTAGGCTGATCTTCCCTGAATACCTGGATGTAGCAATACATTGTCTCGTCATCCCTCAAAATGGGAATCAGATCATGCATATGCGAAATTGCATTGTCATGCTTCCCAGCCACGAACAAGATAATGGTCTAAGTGGCATGGCTGGTTGATTGTATCAGAATTTGTGGTATGTATGGATCACAAACCTTCATGAGCAACAGCAAATTGCACTCATTTGGATTACAATTTCCAAGTGCAAGGTCGAACACCTGCATTGCTTCCTCCAGCTTACCCCTTCCAGTTTGAGCAAGTGCCTTGACAATATATCCCACAGCTGATGGCTGGATGTCAACAGACTTGCCATGCAGGTGAGTGGACACCAGGCATGAAAGAAGTGAACTGAAAAGTACTTTTTGGGCATCCTCAAATGCCAAACTCCAGTTTTGCAAATGTATGTTCAGGAGGGCATCATGAACAAGTACATTGTAAAGGTCACTTGAGGAACTTGATGAATCACTATCCAAGATGGGTGTACCTGCATTGATGGATCTCTTGTGCATCCATTGTTTGAAGGCACCTATGCCTGGGGCCAACTTCTGGTTGGCTTCAACCACTTGCTGTTTCTGAGCATCAAGTGCAGACTGCAGATCAGATTTGTCACTCTGAAGACAGCTGACTTTAGCTTTGTATGCTGCTGCTTCCTTCTGTGCAGCTTCTAGCTCCAATTCAAGGGTTGAAATCATTCCTTCCATATTGACATCCCTTTTCTGAGCCTCTTCGAGTGCAGACTGGAGAAGAGATTTATCAGCCTGAAGCTGATCAACTTCAGCTTTGAATGTCACTGCTTCCTTCTGTGCAGCTTGCAATTGAAATTTGAGAGTCAAGACCACCTTTTTCATGTTAGGCTGTAGATCAGATGCTATTGTGCTAAAGACAACCTACCCCACTATTACCCTGCACTTTGAGTGCCTCAGCTTCCTGTCGTGCATTTTTCACCATATGAAAAATCGAGGCTGCATGGTTTACTTGTGTAGCCTCCACTTTGTAGGTGTTAAGTGTAGGCTGAAAATCAGATTTCTTGCATAAAAGGTCAGTAACCCCAGTATTAAGTTGGAGTTCTAAATGTATCAAGAGCTTTAGTCTACCATGACTCACATTCTAAATAGGATGTAACAGGAATAATACAGTCTGTGAGACACCTTCAAAACCACTGGTCTTACAATAACTTACATTCTAAATTGTATGTGACAAGATCATTGCAATTGGTGAGATAACAATGAAAACATTGATTTAATAATCACTCACACACTAGATGGGATGCAACAATGACAATATCATCTGTGAGAGAGCTGCAAAAGAACTAAGTCAAGGGTCACTCACAAGCTAGATAGGATGCAACAATGACAATGTTGTCTGTGAGAGAGCTGTGAAGGTACTAAATCCAAGGTCACTCACAAGCTAGGTAGGATGTGACAAGAACAGTAGTCTGTGAGACATCTGTGAAAGTACTGAACTGAACATCACTTACCCGCTATATGGGATGTAACCAAGGACAATATAGTTTGTGAGACAGCTATTAAAGCACCAATTTAATGATCACTCACAGGCTAGATGAGATGCAACAAGGATGATACTGTCTGTGAGATAATTGTAAAAGGAGTGATTTAATGATCACTCACATGCTAGATGGATTGCGAAAAAAAGATGATATAGTTTGTGAGATAACTGTGAAATCACCAATTTGATAATCACCCACAGGCTAGATGGTATATGACAAGGATGATGTAGCCTGTAAGACAACCATGAACACACTGATTGAGAATCACCCACAGACTAGATGGCATGTGAATCATACAGTCAGCGAGACAGCTGTTAAAACATTGAACCAAGGGTCACTCACGAGCTAGATGGATACAACAATTATAACATAGTTAATAAGATAAACATAAACTCTTCAATAATCACCCACAGGCTGGATAAGGTACGACGAGGGCAACACAGTTCGTGAGACACCTGCGAAAGCCTCAAAATCAACCACCGCTTACTCGCTGGATACCACGTGCGAAGGATGATGCGATCAATGAGGGACCTGTGGAAGCACCAAAGTCGACCACTACTCACAAGCTAGGAATGTAGAGCTTGTGTCAGACAGTTGGAACAAAATGCAACGCACACATACCATTTATCGGGTCCTAAAATCTCGTACAGGTTATTTCGTGAGGTGCGAAAGAGGGGGCCCAGCGTGTTATGGTGTAGAACGAGGATCGATGGTCATCGATCGGTTACAGTCGTGATCACGTGTTTCGTCCACGCATCCTGCCCTGAAGTTCCATTACTGTTGCTCATCTGAGAGTACTTTGGAGTGGCTGCGAACCCGAATTCGAGGGTATATTTCCGACTCTAAGTTGGTCTGCATAAGAAAGACTAGCCTATCGTTTCTGCGGTGTACTACTGGAGTGGCTATCTTATTCCTGCTCACTGGGGCTCGATCCCGAAGAGACCAGGCACCATTCTGGGAAACCGACCAACCACTTTTGCGGCTGCTTAGGGGAGACCACTGCGGGTACTGATAATATTGATACCCGTACCCGCGACTTTGACTCGAGCCTTACCAAGGGCTCGGGTTCCTGATCTCCTCCAAGTCCCACGAATCTTTCATCAAACTCGTAGTTACAAGTCTCTTCTCTCAAGTTCTCTGTGAGTATTCCCTCTTCCTGACGACGACGCTGCAATTTCCCAGGTACGGTTGCATCGGTTCCTTGGCACATAGACCCAAGTATTATACCTACCAAAGTAAGAGTCTTCTCTGGTGCGATCACTCCCGACGACGAAGACATACAGTGTCAAAGGAGGTTTCTCCATCATCACCGTACTAACTAGATAACGTATTAGTGCCCATCTCTGCTCATCCGCGTCAACAATGAGTCGCCTGACCCAATGGCCCGCCGTCTGCGTTTTCTCACTTGGTTGATGTGTTGTCGCGTAGATTACGCTGCGCAAGGAAACTACGCACCAGGAGCCTCGGAGTCGGAGTATTACTGTGACGTGGGCGATGGGATCGCTATATCCGCCCAGAGGGCCCTCCAAACCTCTTCCTCCCGTCCTGTACGCACTCGAAAAAAGAGACGCACCCAAGACGCCGTCATCGAGGTGTGGTCGGGTAGTGCCAAGAAGTGCATGCTCTACAACCGCAGGTATGTACTACACAAATCATCGAAACGCACGATGCGCCGAGGGGATTGCTGACGTCACGACGCTTCCTGACGGCAAACGGAGAATGTGGGTATCACCTTTGCTTTATCCTGACTCTTAACTGGCCTTGTTGTTCCTTGGTGGTTGGAGTCCGACTGCGACGTTCGTCCTCTAGGAACCCCAACCCAGAGAAATAGACTTGTCTTGTATATGGCTATATACACCGTGACGTCGCCAACATTGTATGGCGGAACAGTCTCGGAGTTGGTCAAGTCTGGAGGCAGACGGAGCGTCGGTTGCGAATCCTTCAGTTTCTTTGTTTTTTTATACATCGCATCGCTATTCTTCTTCGCAGCGACCATGCTACGATATGCACTCTGACATGCCCAATCCATGATTGCAAACTTCGAGTTGTTCTCGATGTGTTTGATTACTTACAAATGCAGTCGGTGCACGCAGGCGCGAACGTGATGATTGACTTTGATGCCAGTAATTCGTACAACTGCCATACTAATACCGCAACAGGCTGTACACCATGAAGTGGGTCAGTGGCGGCCGCCCGTGGGCCGTGCCAGCTCCAGTGGCCGTTGGTAGCCGGTGGTAGCCGATGGTAGCTGACCACAACCGATTTCTCTGAGGTGTTGCCGGTACTAACTGGCACAACACCCTCCTTTCCATCCAAGGTGGATTCGCAATACGACACTAACACTTCACCTATATTTAAAATTCACACTGCAGTGCCATGATCGTCCGCAACACACAGAGGCTTGATGCAGCCTGTAAAGTCGCTGCCACGGGTACTAGGCCGCTTCAAGTTCTAATGAAGTCGAGTATATCATACCATGGACTACGCACCCTTCCGAGTCGCCACTGCATGGCCCACCATGACTTCACAACTTAAATTCTGGCATGACATTGCAGCGCTCAGGCCCCATGCAAACCCCATGAGGCGCTGCGGAGGTGAACATGGACTTAAACGCACTCCATTGGCTCTCACACTGACTTCCATTGACATTTCTGCTTTCGGCAGGATGGGCTGCTGTTTAGGCATCTGGCGACAGCAACCACCACAATCAGCAATACCGAGACCAAGCCCGAGTGCCCTCGGCGAGCCGGGTGACCTCGAGCAAGCAAATTCAATCCCCATGGATCCTGTTCTTCCTGACGATGACCCTAACAAATCCCGCCTTCTAAATGATATCGGCAACTCCTTCCTCCGCCGTTTCCAGCAATCCAGTGAGCTAAGTGACCTCGACCAAGCAATTTCGAGGCACAGGGAAGCAGTTCGCCTCATCCCTGATAGTAACCCAACCAAGCCCATTTGCTTGAACAACCTCAGCAACTCCTTCAAAGCTCGTTTCCAGCGCCTCGGGGAACTAGGTGACCTCGAGCAAGCGATTTCAGTACAGGGGAAAGCTGTTGACCTCATTCCTGATGGTCATCCTCACAAACACTCTCTTCTCAGCAATCTCGGCAACTCGTTCCTCACTCGGTTTCGACGCCTGGGGAATCTCAGTGACCTCGAGCAAGCAATTGCGAGGCACAGGGATGCAGTTGACCTGGTTCCGGAAGGGCACCCCGACAAACCCCAAAATCTCGGCAATCTTGGCAACTCCCTCTTCATCCGTTTCCGGCACCTTGGGGAGATTAGTGACCTCGAGCAAGCAATTGCGGGGCACAGAGCTGCTGTTGACCTCACCCTTGATGATGCACCTTACAAACCCAAATACTTGAACAACCTTGGAAGCTCCCTCAAAAGTCGTTTCGAGCACCTCGGAGAGCTGAGTGACCTCGAGGAAGCGATTTCGGTGCTCCGGGATGCTATTGACCTCACTCCTAATGGTCATCTTGACAAGCCTGGCTCCCTGCACAGCCTCGGCAATTCTTTCATTGCTCGCTTCCGGTACCTTGGCAGGCTTGGTGACCTAGAACAAGCGATTTCCAGGCACAGGGACGCTGTTGACCTCACCCCCGATGGTCACCCCGAGAAACCCATTTACTTGGCCAGCCTCGGCGGCTCCTTCAGAGCTCGTTTCGAGCGCCTTGGAGAGCTCAGCGACATCGAACAAGCAATTTCGATGCAGGGGAATGCAGTTGACCTCACCCCTGTCGGTCACCCCAACAGATACCACCACCTGAACCAAGTCGCCAACTCCTTCTTCACCCGTTTCCAGCGCCTCGGCGAGTTGAGTGACCTCGAGCAAGCGATTTCGAGGTACAAGGATGCTATTGACCTCACGCCGGATGGTCACCCCGAGAAACCCACCTTCTTGAACAACCTTGGAAGCTCCTTCGACACTCGTTTCAATCGCCTCAGGGAGCCAAGTGACCTTGAACAAGCAGTTTCGAGCTGCAAGGATGCCGTTGACCTCACGCCCGATGGCCACCCCGACAAACCTGCCTATCTGAGTAACCTTGGTAGTTCCTTCCTCGCTCGTTTCGAGTACCTCAGCGAGCTGAGTGACCTCGAGCAAGCGATTTCAAGGCGTAGGGATGCGGTTGACCTCACCCCTGATGGTCACCCTCACAAACCAACCTACTTACAGAACCTCGCCATCTGCCTTGGAACACGTTTTGAGCATCATGGAGATTCAAGTGACCTCGAGGAAGCAATTTCACTGTATTCACAGGCAGCCTGTGCCTCCACCGGCCCTACTACCATTCGATTTCGTGCATCACTGGGTTGGACCTCACTCGCTCGGGAACTCTGACATCACACTCTCCTTCGTGCATATTCTGTTGCAGTTGGTCTCCTTCCTCAACTTGCATGGATAGGGCTCTCCCTTTCGCACCGTTATCGTGAACTCATCCAAGGTGCTGATTTGGTGCGGGAGGC